>JAHLGP010011912.1:0-23684 GCA_020141445.1 Bruguiera sexangula | reverse complement strand
CAATTAAAAAATTTACAAAAGTTAAATTCAACTAATTAATAATAATGCATTTATCCTTATAAGACTTTATAATTCTTAAAATTGAAAAATTGCAATGTTTTGATTTTTACATTTATTGTAAATGTCATTGCATTTGAATAGTGAGAAAAAACATAATATTTGAAAATGTTAATTGAACAAAAATTCAAGTAATAGACTCAATTGTATAAAATAGACTTTAGTGGATGAATATTCTAAATAGCAATCCAAACTTCAATGTTGGGCCAAGTGTATATCTCTAGAGGGGAATGAGAAAACTTTTCATTAGAGTTCATTGCATTTGCTTTCTCTTAAGTGATATGTTTGTAGATTGAAATTATATAAATCATTTCAAAGAGCACTGTGGCAAATGAGACAATTAAAAAAATTACAAAATTTTAATTCACCTAATTATTAATAATGCATTTACCTTATAAGTCTTTAAAATTCTAAAGATTGAAAAAGTGCAATGTTTTGATTTTTAAATATATTGTTAATGTCATTACGTTTGAAAAGTGAGAAAAACAAAATATTTGAATATGTTAATTGAACAAAAATATACATGATGAACTCAATTGTATAAATACACTTTAGTGGATAAATATTATGAATAGTAATCCCAAGTTTCAATGTTGGGTCAAGCATATATCTCTAAAGGGTTGTGGTAAAACTTCTTATTAGATTCTATTGCATTTGCTTTTTCTTAAGCACTATGTTTGTAGACTACATTTATATAAATCATTTCAAATTGCATTGTAGCAAAATAGAAAATTAAAAAAATTACAAAATTTAAATTCGACTGATTATTGATAATGCATTTGTCCCTATAGAACTTTAAAATTCTAAAAATTGAAAAATGCAATGTTTTGATTTTTCAATGTATTGTTAATGGCAATACCTTTGAATGGTGAGAAAAGTGTAATGTTTGAATATGTTAATTGAGTAAAAATACAAGTAATGGAAAAAATTGTCTAAAATACACTTTAGTGGAGGAATATTATAAATAGCAATCCTAAGTTTCAATGTTGGGTCAAACATATTACACTTGAGGGGAGTGGGGAAACTTTTTATTACAGTCCATTGCATTTGCTTTTGCTTAAGTAATATATTTTTAGACTAAAATTATATAAATCATTTCAAATAGCATTGTCGTAAAGGTGACAATTAAAAAAATTACAAAATTTAAATTCAATTGATTATTAACAATGCATTTGTCCCTATATAACTTTAAAACTCTAAAACTTGAAAAAATGCAATGTTTTCATTTTTAAATTTATTATTAATGGTAATACATTTGAATGGTGAGAAAATGTAATATTTGAATATGTTAATTGAACAAAAATACAAGTAATGGATTCCTTTGTATAAAATACACATTAGTGGAAGAATATTATAAATAGCAACCCGAAGCTTCCATATTGGGTCAAGCATATTGCTCTTAAAGGGAGTGGGGAAACTTCTTATTAGAGTCCATTGCATTGGTATTTTCTTAAGTAGTATATTTTTAGACTAAAATTATATAATTTTTTTTCAAATAGTATTGTTGCAAAGGAGACAATTACAAAAATTACCTAAGTTAAATTTAAGTCATTATTAACAATGCATTTATCCCTATAGGACTTTAAAATTCTAAAAATAGAAAAAGTGCAATCTTTTTATTTCTAAATTTATTGTAAATGCCATTGCATTTGAATGGTGAGAAAAATATAATATTGGATATGTTAATTGAACAAAAATACAAGTAATGGACATAATTGTATAAAATACACTTTAGTAGATGAATATTATAATTAGCAATCTCAAGCTTTAATGTTGCGTCAAACATATTGCTCTTGAGTGGAGTGTGGAAATTTCTTATAAGTGTCTATTGCATTTGGTCTTTCTTAAGTAATATATTTTAGACTAAAGTTATATAAATCATTTCAAATAGCATTATCACTAAAGAGACAATTAAAAAAATTACAAAAGTTAAATTCAACTGATAAAAAATAATGCATTTATCCCTATAAAACTTTATAATTCTTAAAATTGCAAAATTGCAATGTTTTGATCTTTCATATATTATAAATGCCATAACATTTGAATGGTGAGAAAAACTTAATATTTGAATATGTTAATCGAATCAAAATTCAACTAATCAACTCAATTTTATAAAATACACTTTTATAGACGAATATTATAAATAGCAATCCCAAGCTACAATGTTGGGTCAAGCATATTGCTTTTGAGGGGTGGGGAAACTTCTCATTAGAGTTCATTGCATTTGCTTTTTCTTAAGTTATATGTTTGTTGACTAAAATTATATAAATCATTTCAAATTGCAATGTGGTAAAAGAGACAATTAAAAAAAAATTCCAAAATTTAAAATCAACAAATTATTAACATTGCATTTATCCCTATAAAACTTTAAAATTCCAAAAGTTGAAAAAATGCAATGTTTTGATTTTTAAATTTATTGTTAATACCATTGCATTTTGAATGGTGAGAAAAGCATAATATTTGAATATGTTAATTGAATAAAAATACAAGTAATAGACTTAATTGTATACAATAAATTTTTGTGGATGAATATTATAAGTAGCAATCTCAAGCTTTAATGTTATGTCAAGTATATTGCTCTTGAGGGGAGTGGAGAACCTTCTTATTAGAGTCTATTGCATTGACATTTTCTTAAGTAGTATATTTTTAGAATAAATAACATAAATCATTTAAAAAAGTATTGTCGCAAAATTGCAATCCCAAGCATTAATATTGGGTCAAGCATAATGCTCTTGATGCGAGTTGAGAAACTTCTTATTAGACTCTATTGCATTTGCTTTTTCTTAAGTAATATATTTTTAGACAAAAATTATATAAATTATTAACAATACATTTATCCTTATATGAAATTAAAGTTTTAAAAATTTTGAAATTGCAATGTTTTGAATTTTAAATTTATTGCTAATGTCATTACATTACAATGGTGAGAAATACATAATATTTGAATATGTTAATTGATAAAAAATACAGGTAATGAACTCACTTGTATATAATATACTTTAATGGGTGAATATTATAAAAAACAATTCCAAGCAACAATGCTTAGCCAAGCATATATCTTTAGAGGGAAGTGGGAAACATCTTTTTAAAGTCCATTGCATTTGATTTTTCTTAAGTAATATGTTTGTAGACTAAAATTATACAAATCATTTCAAATTGCATTGTGGCACAAAAGACAATTAAAAAAACTACAAAATTTAAATTCAACTGATTATTAACAATGCATTTGTCCTTACAAGATTGTAAATTCTAAAAATTGAAAATATGCACTGTTTTGATTTTTAAATTTATTGTTAATGGCATTACATATGAATGTTGAGAAAAACATAATATTTGAAGATGTTGATTGAAAAAAAAAATACAAGTAATGGACTCAATTGTATAAAATACATTTTTGTGGATCTATATTACAAATAGCAATTCCAAGTATGAATGTTGGGTTAAGCATATTACTCTTGAGGGGAGTAAGGGAACCTTTTATTAGAGCTAATTGCATTTGCTTTTTCTTAAGTAATATATATTTAAACAAAAATTATATAAATCATTTCAAATAACATTATCACAAAGGAGAATTAAAAAAATTGCAAAAGTTAGATTGAACTAATTATTAACAATGCATTTATCCCTATAAGAAATTAAAATTCTAAAAATTTTAAAATTGCAATGTTTTGAATTTTAAATTTGTTGTTAATGCCATTACATTTTAATGGTGAGAAATACATAATATTTGAATATGTTAATTGATAAAAAATACATGTAATGGACTTAATTTTATAAAATACAATTTTGTAGATCTATATTATAAAGAGCAATCCCAAGCATGAATGTTGGGTCAAGCATATTGTTTTTAAGGGAAATGGGGAAACTTCTTATTAGAGTCAATTCCATTTGTTTTTTCTTAAATAATATCTTTTTAGACAAAATTTATATAAATCATTTCAAATAACATTGTCCCAAAGGAGACAATTAAAAAAATTACAAAAGTTAAATTCAACTAATTATTAACATTGCATTTATCCCTATAGGACTTTAAAATTCTAAAAATTAAAAAAGTGCAATGTTTTGATTTTTAAATTTATTGTAAATGCCACTGCCTTTGAATGGTGAGAAAAACATAATATTTGAATATGTTAATTGAACAAAAATACACATAAGGGACTTAATTATATAAAATACATTTTTGTGGATCTATATTATAAATAACAATCACAAGCATGAATGTTGAGTAAAACATATTGCTCTTGAGGGGAGTGGGGGAACTTCTTATTAGAGTCAATTGCATTTGCTTTTTCTTAAGTAATATATTGTTAAACTAAAATTATATAAATTATTTCAAATAGCATTATCACTAAGGAGACAATTAAAAAAATTACAAAAGTTAAATTCAACTAATTAATAATATTCATTTATGCCTATAAGAATTTGAAGTTCTAGAAATTGAAAAATTGCAACATTTTGAATTTTAAATTTATTGTTAATGACATTACATTTGAATGGTGAGAAAAATATAATATTTGATTATGTTAATTTAACAAAAATACAAGTAATAGACATAATTGTATAAAATACATTTTTATGGATCTATATTATAAATAACAATCTCAAGTATCAATATTAGGTCAAGCATATTGCTCTTGAGGCAAGTTGGGAAACTTCTTATTAGACTCTATTTCATTTGCTTTTTCTTAAGTAATATATTTTTAGACAAAAATTATATAAATCATTTCAAATAGCATTGTTGCAAAAGAGACAATTAAAAAAATTACAAAAGTTAAATTCAGCTAATTATTAACATTGCATTTATCCCTATAAGAAATTAAAATTCTAAAAATTTTCAAATTGCAATCTTTTAAATTTTCAATTTGTTGTTAATGCCATTACATTTCAATAGTGAGAAATACATAATATTTAAATATGTTAATTGATCAAAAATATATATAATGGACTTAATTTTATAAAATACATTTTTGTAGATCTAGCAATCCCAAGCATCAATGTTGGGTCAAGCATATTGCTCTTAAGGAAAATAGGGAAACTTCTTATTAGAGTTAATTGCATTTGCTTTTTCTTAAATAATATCTTTTTAGACAAAAATTGTATAAATCATTTCAAATAGTATTGTTGTAAATGAGACAATTAAAAAAATTACAAAAGTTAAATTGAACTAATTATTAACAATGCATTTATCCCTATAAGAAATTAAAATTCTAAAATTGAAAAATTGCAATATTTTGAATTTTAAATTTATTGTTAATGTCATTACATTTCATTGGTGAGAAATACATAATATTTGAAGATGTTAATTGATGAAAATACAGGAAATAGACTTAATTGTATAAAATATACTTTAATAGATGAATATTATAAATAACAATCTCAAACTTCAATGCTTGGCCAAGCATATATCTTTAGAAGGAAATAGACTCCATTAGACTCTTATTAGACTTTATTTCATTTACTTTTTCTTAAGTAATATATTTGAAGTTCCCAACTTCACCCTAAGATCTACTAGTTTGTGATACTGAGAGGGGGGTGAATCAATATCACCATAATTCACAATTCGCAGGAAAGTGAACAACTTCAATCTCTTCTTAAAAGCGAACTCTTTCTCAGATTCGACTAAGGTAGATCTATTGCTACCTACTAATCACAATAGTTCCCAAAGTCACATTTCAGACACCTTGCCTAATAGACAATTCAGATGTTCTTGTTTAGGTCTTCGTTAGGTTATGGGTTGGCTGATACTTTAGCTACGTTCACAACTCAATTCAAAACACAAAACGTAAAGCAAATTAAGGACACACGAGATTTACGTGGTTCCGTCAACGTGACGTACATCCATGGTGGTAAGGACTCTCCCTTACCGAGACTATCCATTATACTTGAGAATTCCAGTTACAATGGATGTCTTAATCTTCTGCTCCTTTCACTATTGCAATTACCAAGCAAGTACATTACAAAGAGCATCACTTACTGTGTCTACCTTTCTTCTCGCTTGTCTTGTCTCTGTTGAATTGAAAGGCTGCTCCACTGCCGCTTAGAAGTTCACCGCAATTCTTTCTAACCTCTCTTGAAGAAATTTGGAAATACATTGAGTTCTTTCCGATGCTTCGCAGAATTCCTTCTCTAGGTTGTTTCACACAACTCTTGCTTTCACAGTCTCACGGTTTCACAGCTTGCACTCAAGCTTCTGGTCTGCCATTTCACATCTTATGGCTTGCCCCACGCTTCTGATTAGTCACGTCGTTGCACTTTCTGCCATTTGAATGGTATTAACAATAATGCATTTATCCCTATAAGAATTTAAAATTCTAGAAATTGAAAAATTGCAATGTTTTGAATTTTAAATTTATTGTTAATACCATTACATTTCCATGGTAAGAAATACATAATATTTGAATATATTAATTGATCCAAAATACAGGTAATGCACTCACTTGTACAAAATATACTTTAATGGATGAATATTATAAATAACAATCCTAAGCATTAATGTTTGGCCAAGCATATATCTTTAGAGGGAAGTGGGAAAACTTCTTTTTAGAGTCCATCGCATTTGGTTTTTCTTAAGTTATATGTTTGTAGACTAAAATTATATAAATCATTTCAAATTGCATTGTGGCATAGAAGACAATTAAAAAAATTGCAACATTTAAATTCAAATGATTATTAATAATGCATTTGTCCCTACAAGACTTTAAATTCTAAAAATTGAGAATATGCACTATTTTGATTTTTAAATTTATTATTAATGGCATCACATATAAATGTTGAGAAAAACATAACATTTGAAGATGTTGATTGAAAAAAGATACAAGTAATAGAGTCAATTGTATAAAATACATAGGGGAGTGGGGAAACTTCTTATTAAAGTCAATTGCATTTGCTTTTTCTTAAGTAATATATTTTTAGACTAAAATTATATAAATTATTTCAAATAGCATTATCACTAAGGATACAATTAAAAAAATTACAAAAGTTAAATTCAACTAATTAATAATAATGCATTTATCTCTATAAGAATTTAAAATTCTAAAAATTGAAAAATTGCAACGTTTTGAATTTTAAATTTATTGTTAATGGCATTACATTTGAATGGTGAGAAAAACATAATATTTTATTATGTTAATTGAACAAAAATACAAGTAATGGACACAATTATATAAAATAAACCTTAGTGGATGAATATTAAAAAAGCAATCCCAAGCTTCAATGTTGAGTTAAGCTTATTGCTGTTCAGGGGGTGGGGAAACTTCTTATTAGAGTCCATTCAATTTGCCTTTTGTTAAGTAATATGTTTGGAGACTAAAATTATATAAGTCATTTCAAAATGCAGTGTGGCAAAAGAGACAATTAAAAGAATTACAAAAGTTAAATTAACTGATTATTAACATTGCATTTACCCTATAGGACTTTAAAATTTTAAAAATTGAAAAAGTGCAATGTTTTGATTTTTAGATTTATTGTAAATGTCATTGCATTTGAATTATGAGAAAAACATAATATTTGAATATGGTAATTGAACAAAAATTCAAGTATTGGACTCAATTGTATAAAATACACTTTAATGGATGAATATCATATATAACAATCCCAAGCTTTAATGCTTAGGCAAGCATATATCTCTAGAGAGAAGTGGGAAAACTTCTTATTAGAGTTCATTGCATTTTCTTTTTCTCAAGTAATATGTTTTCAGATTAAAATTATATAAATCATTTCAAAATTGCATTGTGGCAAAGGAGACAATTAAAATAATTACAAAATTTAAATTCAACTGATTATTAACAATGCATTTGTCCTTATAAGACTTTAAAATCTAAAAATTGAAAAAATGGAATGTTTTGATTTTTAAATTTATTGGTAATAGCATTACATTTGAATGTTGAGAAAAACGTAATATTTGAATATATTAATTCAACAAAAATATATGTAATGGACTCAATTGTATAAAATAAACTTTAGTGGATAGATATTACAAATAGCAATCCCAAGTTTCAATGTTGGGTCAAGCATATTGCTCTTGAGGGGAGTGAGGAAACTTCTTATAAGTCCATTTCATTTGCTTTTTCTTAAGTAATATATTTTTAGACAAAAATTATATAGATCATTTCAAATTAAAAAAATTACAAAAGTTTAATTCAACTAATTATGAACAATACTTTTATCCCTATAAAAATTTAAAATTATAAAAATTGAAAAATTGCAATGTTTTGAATTTTAAATTTATTGTTATTGCCATTACATTTGAATGGTAAGAAAAATATAATATTTGAATATGTTAATTGAACAAAAATACTAGTAATGGACTTAATTATATATAATAAACTTTAGTGGATAAACATTAAAAATAACAATCCCAAATTTCAATGTTGGGTCAAGCATATATTACTAGAGGGTGGTGGCAAAACTTCTTATTAGAGTTCCTTTCATTTGTTTTTTCTTAAGTAATATACTTTTAGACTAAAATTATATAAGTCATTTCACATAGGATTGTCGTAAAAGAGACTATTAAAAAAATTGCAAAATTTAAATTCAATTGATTATTAATAATGCATTTGTCCCTATAAGACTTTAAATTTGAAATTTTGAAAAAATTCAATGTTTTGATTTTTAAATTTATTGTTAATAGCATTACATTTGAATGTTGAGAAACACATACTATTTGAATATGTTAATTGAACAAAAATACATATAATGGACTCAATTGTATAAAATAAACTTTAATGGATGAATATTACAAATAACAATCCCAAACTTCAATGTTGGGTCAAACATATTGCTCTTGAGCGGAGTGGGGAAACTTCTTATTAGACTCCATTTCATTTGTTTTTCGTAAGTAATATATTTTTAGACAAAAATTATATAGATCATTTCAAATAGCATTGTCAGAAAGGTGACAATTAAAAAATTATATAAGTTAAATTCAACTAATTATTAATAATGTTTTTATCCCTATAAAAATTTAAAATTATAAAAATTAAAAAATTGCAATGTTTTGAATTTTAAATTTATTGTTTATTCCATTACATTTGAATGGTGAGAAAAATATAATATTTAAATATGTTAATTGAACAAAAATACAAGTAATAGACTCAATAGTATGTAATAAACTTTAGTAGATGAATATTAAAAATAGCAATCTCAAGTTTCAATGTTAGGCCAAGCATATATCACTAGAGGACAGTGGCAAAACTTCTTATTAGAGTTCCTTGCATTTGCTTTTTCTTAAGTAATATATTTTTAGGCTAAAATTATATAAATCATTTCAAATAGGATTGTCGCAAAGGAGACAATTAAAAAAATTATAAAATTTAAATTCAACTAATTATTAACAATGCATTTGTCCCTATAAGACCTTGAAATTCAAAAAATTGAAAAAATGCAATGTTTTGATTTTTAAATTTATTGTTAATGGTATTACATTTGAATGGTGACAAAAATATAATATTTGAACATGTTTGTTGAACAAAAATACATGTAATTGACTTAATTGTTTAAAATACACCTTATTAGATAGATATTATAAATAGAAATCTCAAGCCTCAATGCTGGGTCAAGCATATCGCTCTTGAGGGGTGTGAGGAAATTTCTCATTAGAGTCCATTGCATTTGCTTTTTCTTAAGTAATATATTTGTAGAATAAAATTATACAAATCATTTCAAGTTGCAGTATGGCAAAGGAGACAATTAAAAAAATTACAAAAGTTAAATTTAATGATTATGAACATTGTATTTACCCTATAGGACTTTAAAATTCTAAAAATTGAAAAAGTGCAATGTTTTGATTTTTAAATTTATTGTAAATGTCATTGCATTTGAATTGTGACAAGAACATAATATTTAAATATGGTAATTGACCAAAAACTCAAGTAATAGACTTAATTGTATAAAAAACACTTTAATGGATGAATATTATAGATAACAATCCCAAGCTTTAATGCTTGGCCAAGCATATCTCTTTAGAGGGAAATGGGAAAACTTCTTGTTAGAGTCCATTGCATTTGAATGGTGAGAAAAACATAATATTTGAATATGTTAATTGAACAAAAATACAAGTAATGGACTTAATAGTATAAAATACACTTTTGTGGATGAAAATTATAAATAGCAATCCCAAGCTTTAATGTTTGGTCAAGCATATTAGTCTTGAAGAGAGTGGGGATACTTTTTATCAGAGTCCATTGCATTTTCTTTTTCTTATGTAATATGTTTGTAGAACTAAATTATATAAATTATTTCAAATTGCATTGTGGCAAAATAGACAATTAAAAAAATTACAAAATTTAAATTCAATTAATTATTAACAATGCATTTATCCCTATAGGACTTTAAAATTCTAAAAATTAAAAAAGTGTGATGTTTTGATTTTTAAATTTATTGTTAATGTCATTGCATTTGAATGGTGAGAAAAACATAACATTTGAATATGTTAATTGAACAAAAATGCAAGTAATGGACTCAATAGTATAAAATACACTTTTGTGAATGAAAATTATAAATAGTAATCACAAATTTCAATGTTGGGTCAAACATATTGTTTTTTAGGGGAGTGGGAATACTTCTTATTATAGTCCATTGCATTTGCTTTTTTTTTTAAGTAATATATTTGTAGACTAAAATTATATAAATCATTTCAAATTGCATTGTGTCAAAGAAGACAATTAAAAAAAATTAGAAAATTTAAATTCAACTAATTTTTGACAATGCATTTATCCTTATAAGAATTTAAAATTTTAAAAATTGAAAAATTGCAATTTTTTTATTTTTAATTTTTTTGTTAATGGCATTACATTTGAATAGTGATAAAAGCGTAATATTTTAATATGTTAATTGAACAAATATATATGCAATGGGCTCAATTGTACAAAATACACTTTAGTGAATGAATATTATAAATATAAATCCCAAGCTTCAATATTGGGTGAAGCATATTGCTCTTGAGGGGAGTGGGGAAACTTCTTATTAGAGTCCATTGCATTTGCTTTTTCTTAAGCAATATGTTTGCAAACTAAAATTATATAAACCACTTCAAATTATAGTGTGGCAAAGGAGACATTTAAGCAAATTACAAAATTTAAATTAATTGATTATTAACATTGCATTTACCCAATAGGACTTTAAAATTCTAAAAATTGAAAAAGTGTAATGTTTGGATTTTTCAATTTATTGTAAATTCCATTATATTCGAATTGTGAAAGAAACATAATATTTGAATGTGGTAATTGAACAAAAATACAAGTAATAGACTCAATTGTATAAAATGCACTTTAGTGGATGAATATTATAAATAAGAATCCCAAGCATCAATACTTGGCCAAGCATATATCTCTAGAGAGAAGTGTGAAAACTTCTTGTCAGAGTTTATTGCATTTGCTTTTTCTTAAGCAATATGTTTATAGACTAAAATTATATAAACCACTTCAAATTGTAGTGTGACAAAGGAGACATTTAAGAAAATTATAAAATTTAAATTCAACTAATTATTAAGAATGCATTTGTCCCTATCAGACCTTAAAATTCAAAAAATTGAAAAAAATGCAATGTTTTGATTTTTAAATTTATTGTTAATGACATTACATTTGAATGGTGACAAAAATGTTATATTTGAATATGTTAATTGAACAAAAATATATGTAATGGACTCAATTGTATAAAATACACTTTAGTGAATGAATATTATCAATAGCAATCCCAAGCATCAATGTTGGGTCAAGCATATTGCTCTTAAGGGGAGTGTGGAAACTTCTTATTAGAGTCCATTGCATTTACTTTTTCTTATGTAATATGCTTGTAAACTAAAATTATATAAATTATTTCAAATAGCATTATGGCAAAGGAGACAATTAAAAAATTAGAAAATTTAAATTCACCTATTTATTAACAATGCATTTATCCCTATAAGAATTTAGAATTCTAAAAATTGAAAAATTGCAATGTTTTGATTTTTAAATTTATTGTCAATGCCATTGTATTTGAATTGTGAAAAAAACATAATATTTGAATATGGTAATTGAACAAAAATTCAAGTAATGGACTCAAATGTATAAAATGCACTTTAGTGGATGAATATTATAAATAAGAATCCTAAGCATCAATGCTTGGCGAAGCATATATCTCTCGAGGGAAGTGGAAAACTTCTTGTTAGAGTCCATTGCATTTGCTTTTTCTAAAGTAATATGTTTGTAGATTAAAATTATATAAATCATTTCAAATTGCATTATGGCAAATGAGACAATTAAAAAAATTAGAAAATTTTAATTCAACAAATTATTAACAATGCATTTATCCCTATAAAACTTTAAAATTCTAAAAATTAAAAAAATGTAATGTTTTGATTTTTAAATTTATTGTTAATAGTATTACATTTGAATACTAAAAAAAACGTAATATTTGAATATGTTAAGTAAACAAAAAAACAAGTAATGGACTTAATAGTATAAAATACACTTTTGTGGACGAAAATTATAAATAACAATCCTAAACTTTAATGTTAGGTCAAGCATATTACTCTCAAAGGGAGTGGGGAAACTTTTTATTATAGTCCATTGCATTTGCTTTTTCTGAAGTAATATGTTTGTAAACTAAAATTATATAAATCATTTCAAATTGTATTGTGGCAAAGGAGACAATTAAAAAACTTAGAAAATTTAAATTCAACTAATTATTAAGAATGGATTTATCCCTACAAGACCTTAAATTCTAAAAATTGAAAAAATGTAATGTTTTGATTTTTAAATTTGTTGTTAATGACATTACATTTGAATGTTGAGAAAAACATAATATTTAAATATGTTAATTGAACAAAAATACAAATAATGAACTTAATTGTATAAAATACACTTTTATAGATAAATATTATAAATAGCAACCCAAGCCTTAATGTTGGGTCAAGCATATTGCTTTTAAGGGGCGTGGGGAAACTTCTTATTATAATCGATTGCATCTGCTTTTTTTCAAGTAATATGTTTCTAGACTAAAATCATATAAATCATTTCAAATTGCATTGTGGCAAAGGTGACAATAGAAAAACTTAGAAAATTTAAATTTAACTAATTATTAACAATGCATTTATCCCTATAAGACTTTAAAATTCTAAAAAATAAAAAAATGCATTGTTTTGTTTTTTAAATTTATTATTAATGGCATTGCATTTGAATGATGAGAAAAATGTAATATTTGAATATGTTAATTGAACAAAAATACATGCAATGGACTCAATTATATAAAATACACTTTAGCAGATGAATATTATAAATATCAATTGCAAACTTTAATGTCGAATAAAGTATATTGCTCTTGAGGGGAGTGGGGAAACTTCTTTTCAAAGTCTATTGCATTTAGTTTTTCTTAAGTAATACATTTTTAGACTAAAGTTATATAAATCATTTCAAATAGCATTGTTTCAAAAGAGACAATTAAAAAAGTTACAAAATTTAAATTTAACTCATTATTAACAATGCATTTATCTTTATAAAACTTTAAATTCTAAAAATTGAAAAATTGTAACATTTCGATTTTTAAATTTTTTGTAAATGCCATTGCATTTAAAGGGTGAGAAAAACATAATATTTAAATATATTAATTGAACAAAAATTCAAGTAATGGACTAAATTATATAAAATTCACTTTAATGGATGAATATTATAAATAATAATCCTAATATTCAATGTTATGCCAAACATATTGCTCTTAAGGAGAGTGGGGAAACTTATTACTAGTGTCCATTGCATTTGTTTTTGTTAAGTAATATATTTGTAGAATAAAATTATACAAATCATTTCAAATTAGGTGTGGCAAAAGAGACAATTAAAAAAATAACAAAATTTAAATTTAACTGATTATTAAGAATGCATTTATCCTTATAAGATCTCAAAATTCTAAAAATTGAAAAAGTGCAATGTTTTGATTTTTAAATTTATTATTAATGTCATTGCATTTGAATGGTGAAAAAAAATAATATTTGGATATGTTAATTGAATAAAAATACAGGTAATGGATTCAATTGTATAAAATACACTTTAATAGATAAATATTATAAATAAAAAACCGAAGTTTCAATGTTGGGTTAAACTTATTGCTCTTGAGGGGAGTGGGAAACTCCTTATTAGAGTCCATTGCATTTGCTTTTTCTTAAATAATATGTTTCTAAACTAAAATTATATAAATCATTTCAAATTGCTTTGTAGCAACAGAGACAATAAAAAAATTTAAAAAATTTAAATTTAACTGATTATTAACGATGCATTTATCCCTATAGGACTTTAAAATTCTTAAAATGTAAAAAGCACAATGTTTTAATTTTTAAATTTCTTGGTAATGCGATTGCATTTGAATGGCGAGAAAAATATAATTTTTTAATATGTTAATTGAACAAAAATACAGGTAATGGACTCAATTGTATAAAATACACTTTAGTGGATGAATATTATAAATAACAATTCCAATCTTCAATGGTGGGTTAAGCATATTGGTCTTGAGGGGAGTGGAGAAACTTCTTATTATAGTCCATTGCATTTGCTTTTTCTTAAGTAATATGTTTTTAGACTAAAATTATATAAATCATTTCAAATTGCATTATGGCAACAAAGACAATAAAAAAATTACAAAATTTAAATTGAACTGATTATTAACAATGCATTTATCCCTATAGGATTTTAAAATTCTAAAAATTGAAAATGTGCAATGTTTGGATTTTTAAATTTATTGTTAATGCAATGACATTTAAATGGTGAGAAAAATGTAATATTTGAATATTTTAATTGAACAAAATTATAAAATACACTTTTGTAGATGAAAATTATAAATAACAATCCCAACCTTCAATGTTGGGTCAAGCATATTGGTCTTGAGGGGAGTGGGAAACTTTTTATTATAGTCCATTGCATTTGCTTTTTCTTAGGTAATATGTTTGTAGACTAAAATTATACAAATCATTTCAAATTGCATTCTGATAAAGGAGATAAGAAAAAGAATTAGAAAAATTAAATTCAATTGATTATTAATAATACATTTATCCTTATAAGACTTTAAAATTCGAAAAATTGAAAAAGTGCAATGCTTGGATTTTTAAATTTATTGTTAATGAAATGGCATTTGCATGGTGAGACAACATAATATTTGAATATGTTAATTGAACAAAAATACATGTAATGGACTCAATCATATAAAATACACTTTAGTGGATAAATAACAATTCCAAGCTTTAATGTTGGGTCAAACATATATCTCAAGAGCGTAATGGCAAATCTTTTTATTGGAGTCTATTGCATTTGCTTTTTCTTAAGTAATATGTTTGTAGACAATAATTATATAAATCATTTCAAATGGAATTATGGCAAAGGAGACAATTAAAAAAATTACAAAATTTAAATTCAACTGATGGTTAACAATATATTTGTCCCTATAAGACTTTAAAATTTTAAAAATCGAAAAACTGCAATGTTTTCATTTTTAAATTTGTTGTTAATGGCAATACATTTGAATGGTGAGAAAAATGTCATATTTTAATATGTTAATTGATAAAAAATACAAGTAATGGACTCAATTGTATAAAATACACTTTAGTGGACAAATTTTATAAATAGCAATCCCAAGTTTCAATGTTGGGTTAAGCATATTGCTCTTGTAGGGAGTGGGGAAACTTTTTTTTAGAATCCATTGCATTTTCTTTTTCTTAAGTAATATGTTTGTAGAATAAAATTATATGAACCATTTCAAATTGCAGTGTGGAAAAGGAGACATTTAAACAAATTACAAAATTTAAATTAAGTAATTATTAACAATGCATTTACCCAATAGGACTTTAAAATTCTAAAAATTGAAAAAGTGCAATGTTATGATTTTTAAAGTTATTGTAAATGCCATTGCAATTGAATTGTGAGAAACACATAATATTTGAATATGGTAATTGAACAAAAATTCAAGTAATGGACACAATTGTACAAAATACACTTTAGTGGATAAATATTATAAATAACAATCCCAAGCATTGATGTTTGGTCAAGCATATATCTCTAAATTGAATTATACAAATCATGTCAATTTGTGCTGTGTAAATGGAGAGACAAAATTTAAATTCACTTAAGTATTAATGGAGAGTTACTACTTGTAAGACATTAATATTCTAAAAATTAAAATAATGTAATAATTTGATTTTTTAAATAATTTTTAATTTGATTGCATTTTCAAAGGTAAGATAAACTTAATATTTGAATATGTTAGTCAGCCAAGATAAAAGCAATATACTCAATTGTATAAAATACACTTTAATGGATGACTATTATAAATTCCAATTCCAAGTTTCAATGTTGGGTCAAGCATATAACTCTAGAGTGTAGTGGACTAACTTCTTACCTGAGTCCATTGTATTCACTTTTATTTAATTAACATGTCTGCATACTAAAATTATATAAATCATGTCAAATTGAATTGTGGTAATGGAGACAATTAAAAAAACTACCAAATTTAAATTCACTTGAGTATTAACCAAGAATTTCTCCTTGTAAGACTTTAAAATTCTAATAATAAAAATAATGTAATGTTTTTATATTTTTAATAATTTTTATTACCATTGCATTTTCAATACTGAGATAAGCATCATTTTTGAATATGTTATTTGAACAAAAATAAAAGTATGAGACTCCATTGTACAAAATACAGTTTAGTGGATGACTATTATAAATTCCAATATCAAGCTTTAATGTTGGATCAAGCATATAACTCTAGAGTGTAGTGGGCTAATTTTTTGTTAGAGTCCATTGCATTCACTTTTATTTAATTAGCATGTTTGTACACTAAAATTATATTAATCATGTCAAATTGCATTGTGGAAATTGAGACAATTAAAAAAATTACAAAATTTAAATTCACTTAAGTATTAACAAATAATTACTACCTGTAAGACAATAAAATGCTAAAAATTAAAATAATGTAATGTTTTTATTTTTTAAATAATTTTTAATTCTATTGCATTTTCAATGGTGAGATAAATCTAAGATTTGAATATGTTAGTTTGCCAAAATAAAAGCGATGGAGTCAATTGTATAAAATATACTTTAATGGATAATTGTTATAAATTCCAATTCCAAGCTTCAATGTTGGGACAAGCATATAGTTCTAGAGCGTAGTGGGCTAACTTCTTACTTGAGTCCACTAGATTCACTTTTATTTAATTAACATGTTTGCATACTAAAATTATATAAATCATGTCAAATTACATTGTGGTAATGGAGACAATTAAAAAAATTACTAAATTTAAATTCACTTGAGTATTAACCAAGAATTTCTCCCTATAAGACTTTAAAATTCTAATAATTAAAATAATGCAATGTTTTTATATTTTTCATAATTTTTATTACCATTGCATTTTCAATGGTAAGATAAACATAATTTTTGAATATGTTAATTAAACAAAAATAAAAGTAAGAGACTTAATTGTACAAAATACAATTTAACGGCTAAGTATTATAAATTCCAATCCCAAGTTTCAATGTTGGATCAAGCATATAACTATAAAGCGTAGTGGGCTAATTTCTTATTTGAGTCCATTGCATTCGCTTTTATTTAGTTAACATGTTTGCATTCTAAAATTATATAAATCATTTCAAATTGCATTACGGTAATAGAGAAGTGTAAAAAAATTACCAAATTTAAATTCACTTGAGTATTAACCAAGAATTTCTCCCTATAAGACTTTAAAATTATAGTAATTAAAAAAATGCAATGTTTTTATATTTTTCATAATTTTTATTACCATTGCATTTTCAAAGGTGGGATAAGCATCATTTTTGAATATGTTATTTGAACAAAAATAAAAGTATGAGACTTTATTGTACAAAATACAGTTTAGTGGATGACTATTATAAATTCCAATGTCAAGTTTTAATGTTGGATCAAGCATATAACTCTAGAGGGTAGTGGGCTAATTTTTTGTTAGAGTCCATTGCATTCGCTTTTATTTAATTAACATGTTTGTACATTAAAATTATATTAATCATGTCAAATTACATTGTGGAAATCGAGACAATTAAAAATATTACAAATTTTAAAATCACTTGATTATTAACCAAGAATTTCTCCTTATAAGACTTTAAAATTCCAATAATTAAAATAATGCAATGTTTTGATATTTTTAACAAGTTTTATTACCATTGCATCTTCAATGGTGAGATAAAGATAATTTTTGAATATGTTAATTGAACAAAAAATAAAAGTAAGGGACTCAATTGTACAAAATACGATTTAGCGAATGACTATTATAAATTCCAATCCTAAGTTTTAATATTGGATCAAGCATATAGCTCTTGAGCGTAATGGGCAAATTTCTTATTAAAGTCCATTGCATTTGATTTTATTTAATTAACATATTTGTACACTAAAATTATATAAATCATGTCAATTTGCATTGTGGAAAAGGAGACAATTAAAAAAATTACAAAATTTAAATTCACTTGAGTAATAAAGAAGAATTAGTACCTATAAGACATTAAAATTTTAAAAATTAAAATAATTAAATCTTTTTATTTTTTAAATAATTTTTAATTCCATTGCATTTTCAGTGGTGAGAAAATCCTATTATTCGAATATGTTAATTAAACAAAGATAAAAGTGAGGCACTCAATTGTACAAAATACAATTTAGCGGATGACTATTATAAATTCCAATCTCAACCTTTAATGTTGGATCAATCATATAGCGATAGGGCGTAGTGGGCTAATTTCTTATTAGAGTCCATTGCATTCACTTTTATTTAATAAACATGTTTGCGTACTAAAATTATATAAATCATGTCAACTTGCATTGTAGAAATGGAGACAATTAAAAAAAATTACAAAATTTAAATTCACTTGAGTATTAATGAAGAATTACTACTTGTAAGACATTAAAATTCTAAAAATTATAATAATGTAATGTTTATATTTTTTAAATAAATTTCATTGCATTTTCAATGGTCATATAACTTTATTATTCGAATATGTTAATTGAACAAAGATAAAAGTGAGAAACTCAATTGTACAAAATACAGTTTAGCGGATGATTATTATAAATTCCAATTCCAAGTTTCAATGTTGAATCAAGCATATAACTCTAAAGTGTAGTGGGCTAATTTCTTACTAAAGCTCATTGCATTTGCTTTTATTTAATTAACATATGTGTACACTAAAATTATATAAATCATGTCAACTTGCATTGTGTAAATTGAGACAATTAAAAAAATTACAAAATTTAAATTCACTTAATTATTAATGAAGAATTACTACTTGTAAGACATTAAAATTCTAAAAATTCTAATAATGCAATGATTTTATTTTTTAAATAATTTTTAATTCCATTGCATTTTCAATGGTGAGATAAACCTAATATTTGAATATCTTACTTTGCCGAAATAAAAGCAATGGACTCAATTGTATAAAATACACTTTATTGGATGACTGTTATAAATTCCAATCCCGAGCTTTAATGTTGGATCAAACATATAGCTCTAGAGCGTAGTGGGCAAATTTTTTATTAAAATCCATTGCATTCAATTTTATTTAATTAACATATTTGTACACTAAAATTATATAAATCATGTCAACTTGTATTGTGGAAATGGAGATAATTAAAAAAATTACAAAATTTAAATTCACTTGAGTATTAACCAAAAATTACTACCTATAAAACATTAAAATTCTAAAAACTAAAATAATGCAATATTTTTATATTTTAAATAATTTTTATTACCATTGCATTTTCTGTAGTGAGATAAACATAATGTTTGAATATGTTAATTGAGCAAAAATAAAAGTAAGGAAATGGAGACAATTAAAAAAATTACAAAATTTAAATTCACTTAAATATTAACAAAGAATTACAAGTTGTAAGATATTAAAATTCTAAAAATTAAAATAATGCAATGTTTTTATTTTTTAAATAATTTTTAATTCCATTGCACTTTCAATGGTGAGATAAACCTAAGATTTGAATATGTTAGTTTGCCAAAAAAGAATCAATGGACTCAATTGTATAAAATACACTTTAGTGGATGACTGTTATAAACTCCAATTTCAAGCTTCAATGTTGGGTCAAAGATATAACTCTAGAGCATAGTGGACCAACTTCTTACTTGAGTCCATCGTATTTACTTTTATTTAATTAACATGTTTTCATACTAAAATTATATAAATCATGTCAAATTGCATTGTGGTAATTTAGACAATTAAAAAAATTACCAAATTTAAATTCACTTGAGTATTAATTAAGATATTCTCCCTATAAGACTTTAAAATTCTAATAATTAAAATAATGCAATGTTTTTATATTTTTAATAATTTTTATTACCATTTAATTTTTAATGGTGAGATAAACATAATTTTTGAATATGTTAATTGAATGAAAATAAAAGTAAGGAACTCAATTGTACAAAATATAGTTTAGCGAATGACTATTATAAATTCCAATCCCAACCTTTAATGTTAGATCAAGCATATAGCTATAGGGCGTAGTGGGCTAATTTCTTATTATAGTCCATTGCATTTGCTTTTATTTAATAAACATGTTTGCATACTAAAATTATATAAATCATGTCAACTTGCATTGTGCAAAGGGAGATAATTAAAAAAATTACAAAATTTAAATTCACATGAGTATTAATGAAAAATTACTACTTGTAAGACATTAAAATTCTAAAAATTATAATAATGCAATGTTTCTATTTTTTAAATAATTTTTAATTCCATTGCATTTTTAGTGGTGAGATAATCTTATTATTCGTATATGTTAATTGAACAAAGATAAAAGTGAGGGACTCAATTGTTCAAAATGCAGTTTAGTGGATGATTATTATAAAATCCAATCCCAAACTTCAATGTTGGATCAAGCATATAACTCTAGAGCGTAGTGGACTAATTTCTTATTAGAGTCCATTGTATTCACTTTTATTTAATTAACATATTTGTATACTAAAATTATATAAATCATATCAACTTGCATTGTTTAAATGGAGACAATTAAAAAAATTATAAAATTTAAATTCACTTAAGTATTAACAAAGAATTACTACTTGTAAGACATTAAAATTCTAAAAATTCAAATAATGCAATGATTAATTTTTAAATAATTTTTAATTCCATTGCACTTTGAATGGTGAGATAAACCTAATATTTGAATATCTTAGTTTGCCAAAATAAAAGCAATGGACTCAATTGTATAAAATACACTTTAATGGATGACTGTTATAAATTCTAATCCTAAGCTTCAATGTTAGATCAAGCATATAGCTCTAGAGCGTAATGGGCGAATTTCTTATTAAAGTTCATTGCATTTGATTTTATTTAAGTAAGATATTTGTACACTAAAATTATATAAATCATGTCAACTTGCATTGTGGAAATGGAAACAATTAAAAAAATTATAAAATTTAAATTCACTTGAGTATTGACGAAAAATTATTACCTGTAAAACATTAAAATTCTAAAAATTAAAATAATACAACATTTTTATATTGTTAATAATTTTTATTACCATTGCATTTTCTATAGTGAGATAAACATAATTTTTGAATATGTTAATTAAGTAAAAATAAAAGTAAGGAAATGAAGACAATTAAAAAAATTACAAAATTTAAATTCACTTGAGTATTAACGAAAAATTACTACCTGCAATGCAACATTTTGCTATCTTCCATAGTCTTCCTTGCCTTGTTCTTGCCATTTTGAGCCCTATCAAATGGCACCTACCTTGAACTTGTGCAACTGTTCAACATTGGCTGCTCCTTTACCCGATCGTGTAAAATTGGCTTGTGGTTTGTGACATGCCGCTGTGAAGGAGGCTTGGCCAGCATTCCCTTTGCTTGAGGTTCAACAGCCCTTAATACTGTCAAATATTTCAAGTCTCCCTCTTTTGTTTCTTGCTGCACCTACAAGGTAGATAGCACAACACAAGTTTTCCCACCCTTGCTGGTAGGATGACCCTTCTCACCAATAACAAAACATGGTTGCTTCTCATCCATGATCAGCAACTCACTCAAATGGGGCATCAGTGTAATCTTCGCTTGCACAAATAAATTCATTCCTAAGATCACATCAAAATTGTCCAATGCCATTATGGAGAAATCAAATTTACCAATCCATTGACCCAGAGTTACCTCAACTCCTTTTGTTGTTCCCAAAACATCATGTGCCGCCAAGTTGACTGCCTTCACACGACTGCCACTCTTATTCACCTCCAGCCCAAGTGAGCCAACCACCCTCTCTGCAAGGAAGTTGTGGGCTGCATCAGAATCCACCATGGCCAACAACTCTTGCCTTCCTAGCCCAATTTTGACAAAAAGCAGGCCGGGTGATGAAGCACATTTTGTACACACTGCATTGATCAATTGTATAGGATTGACTTAAGAAGGATTGCCATCGCCATTGCTATCCCCCTCTTTAGCCACCAAGGTGCTCAATTTCTCCCTCTGTGGGCACTCTCTTGCCCTGTGCGGACCACTGCAAATGAAACAACCCGAGTTTAATTTGCTTTTACCTTGGTTCAGAACAACAACTTTGCCTTTCTCCTGGCTGTCGTCCCCATGCTTGCATTCTCAAGAGTCCTCCTTCTTTTTCCTGCCCTTCTCCTTGGACAGTTTTCTATTTGAAGAATCCATGGAGTTGATTTGAAAATCCACCAAACCATCAGCAGCAGCAATTATGGAGGGCAAGTCCTTCACACCTTGCCTCCGAAGCTCAATCTATGCCCAAGGTTGGATTCTTGGCACAAAATTGAACAGCTTGTCCTCGTTTGAAATATTCTAAATGTCTAGGAGTTGAATTCCTTGACATAGTCACAAACTGTGCTATTATGTCTCAATCTCTTTAGCGACTCCCTTGCAACCCATGACGTATTATAAGGCAAGAATTGATCCTTCAATTCCTTTTTGAGCATGTCCCATGTCTCGATCCAAGGCCTGCCCATTGTCATCAAGCCTTATTCGCCGCCACAGTTTGGCGTCCTTGGCTAGGTACATATTGGTAAGGGTCACCTTTTCCTCTTCAGGTACTCTTGCTACCATGAAGTATTGCTCCATGTCCCATAAGAAGTTCTCGATTGCTTTGGCATCCCGTTCCCCCTCAAAGGACTTAGGTTCAGGAACCTTTATCCTCCTATATGACTTAGCAGTGCCACCGGGTTGGCTGCCTATGGCCTTCTTAAGGACAGCAACATCCTACTCTATGTCACCAAAGGATTGTGCCCAAGTACCATCAAGACTATCATAACGAGTTTGCAGGAAACTTACTGATTTCTCCAGTTTGTCTATCCCTGCCAAGACCAAGAGAGCCTGCTTTTCCGAGGCATCACCAAGTGCCTTCTCGATCCTGGACACCCGCTCACGAACTGCTTCAAGTCCCGATCATCCAGCCATTGATTGAACTTGCTCAGATACCAATTGTCATAGGGCCAACGTTCCACACAAATTTTTGGTCTCATGATGGTGCTAAGTAGCCCACTTAGCCTCAGCCAACTCACACACACAGAGAGACAACAACACACTTATGGGAAAACCTCCTAACATTTACTAGTTCACCCAAAGTACAAAGGACTGCCAAGACTTACAAGTGTTTCTCTCTCTCTACACTTGCTCTCTCTCTTGTGTGCCTAGCCTCTGGTAT
>JAHLGP010011888.1:0-23620 GCA_020141445.1 Bruguiera sexangula | reverse complement strand
TCTATGGAAATGAAAGACTATGCATTCTGTTGACGTTGAATCTTTCTCTGTCCACACTGATTCTGTTTTCAACATGTGTCCCTTCCTCCTTTTTTGACAGTTGTTTCTCATTAATTTTGATTCTGGATTGAATTGCTTGCTCCAGCGATTGACTAAAAAATTTGCCCATTCTTTGCTCGTGCCATTAACTTGTGTGTGATAACTTTCGACAAATCTTTTTTCTTTTTAATAATTGCAATGATATGCTCAAATTTGAAGGTAAACCCGGTGGAATTTGTTTTGTGACCTTCTTTTAATCAATGTTGTCGATGCTGCTCTTGATTTGGTTGACTATTTCAGCAACTCTTAAATACAAACCTTTGATTCTTTCCCTTTCTTTCCTAGAACGGTTATCAAATTGTCTCTGCATATTTTGAAGTTTTGAGCCTTTGAATTTCCTTTTGTAATATTTCTCATGCACCTTTGGCTTTTGATACCAAAGATTCTAGGAAAAATAATTTTCCTCATAGCCTGCTGGATGATCCTCATTGCACTTGCATCTCTCTGGACATTTTACTTATATTCTTTCATCTCCATATTTGACCCTGTTGTAGAACTTTCTTCTACTGGTGGTTCTTGATAATAATTAGCAACTACCACAAATTTTGTGTGATAAAGATTGCCTTCTTTCATGAGCTCCAATATTCATAGAATTCTGCATCAAATATTAAAACTTGACTCTGAGTATATATGAAGATGGTATTAGGATGGTCTGTGGCCAGGGATTTAGTAGGACCAGAGTGCACAAATTTTGATAGATGAGTCAAATTTGTGAGGAAAGGACTAAATTGAAACTTTAGGAATTGAGAGAGTCAATCCGAAAACCTTTTTTGGCTTATTATTTGAACCAGAGTCATACAATTTTTTGTACCTAGAAATTGTTTTCAACTATTTTCACACAAACACTTCTGGTTTTTGGATCAAGGGTGATATACTATCTGATTTTCATGAAACTTCAGTTGCAAACTCTCGACAGTGTGCCCTTTAGATCTAACTTTGATACCACTTGTTGTGTCAAATGCATTATTGGATGAAGTTTCAGAAACTTTAACAAAGCAGGGCAAAACAGAGTGAAAGTATTTGTGTGGATATGTGGGGTTGCTTCTCCAGCAAATAATTATTGGATTTCTTGTTTTTTAAGCCTATTTCTTCTTTTTCTTAGGTTACAAAGTCCATGTTTACATATAGTTTTCTTTGCCATCTTCTTCATGAGTCGTATTTCTTTGACTTCCTTCGTTGGTACAATTTCTAAGTCTCTCAACAATGAATTTACAACTGTTGCTCAGCTTGCATGGCAGTTCCTTAGCATGAAAGGCTTCTTAATTTTGTTACCTTAAAAGATTTTCTGGAATTTTCTTGTTGTTTGATTCCTTAACTTTGACCAAAATTACAAATTACCTTTTGAAAACATTGTTGGAGGCCTGGAGTATAATACATAATCCGTATCTTAGGCCTCACTTAACAACTTAAGTTTTTGGATTAAGTGGTTTCCTGACATGGTATCAAGGCTTTCATGATAAAGTGATCATGAGATCATGAGTTTGAATCACACTATCCTCATATTTTGCATGAGGGGGCGTGTTGGAGTATAATATATGGTTCATATCCTGAGATTCACCTAATAGCTCAAAGCTTTTGGGCGGAATAGTTTCTTGACAAACATTGTTTTTGCTATTATTGTAGTTCTACCATTCACTTCTTGTAGAAGACTTGTTTTCATAGTTTTATTTTAAGAGTCAACTTAGTAGTTGTAGTAACTTGACTTATGTTTATTTCGATTAGATTTCTTGTTAGGCAAATTTTCTGTTCCAAATTAATCAAGGGTACCCAAATTTTATAATAATTAGAAATGTTAATGGTCTCTGCATATAAGGTTTATGCAATAATTTCGGAGGTTAAATTGGGGGTTTTCTTTCTGTTGGTTATTTTTACCTTTAAGGTGTGAGGCTCTCTTGTCCTGTACTGGGGGTAAGATTGAGTATGATGCTGGCAGTTTTTTAATCTTACCAGTGTGATACTAATAAGTTTTTTCAATTTCTATTGCTCTTTGTAATTTATCCAATATATATTGAGTCATATAAAGTTAAATTCCATACTTAAAATTCTAAAATTTCAATTTCCTTAACACGAATAAAATCTAGACCTCAACAACCTTAAATCTTCCCTTTGTAGCTTTCCTGCATCACCATTGCTAACATCTAGTCTGCCATTATAAGTTACAGTTCTACCATTAAATAAGCTAGTCTACAGTGCTATTTGTGGTTTCAGGCGTCTAACCTTATCACAGAACTTGCTTCTGCAGCAGCTGCAGAAAAGGGGATTACATTTGATGCTGCAATAGAAGAAAGATTATGTGCTTACTCCCGGGCTGTTGCCCACTTCCCAATGGCCATTAAAGAGGTAAGGTGTTTCAGCTGCAATATTTATTGTTTTCACAGATTGGTGATGAAATTTTGTTTGTGGCTATCTATCTTATCACTTAGTTCTTTTCATAGGAATTCAATATATTGATGCAGTTATCCATGGTATTTATCTAACAGTGGTTCCATCTATCTCTTATGAAATGAGAACTTTTGTGCAAAACAAATATATAAAGAAATTTGAGGCATCATTTAGTTTAGCTGATTATAATACATGAATCATACATTTTATCTTTTCCTAAATCCAACATGGAAGTCTTTTAAATTGAGACCCTTTGTTCTTTTACATGAACCATACAGCTTGGTTGAATATAATGCATGATTAGTGAGTCTTCATCTAATTGTTAGATCACCATCATGGTCATTATACTTTACGCAAATATTTCAAGAAGATAGTTTCTTCCAATTTTGATGTTGGAAGCCTTGTCTCCTCAGCTAGTACCCATTTCTTTGCCATTTTCCTCCGGGAGAATTGAGCCTGGAGTCTAGTTACCATTGGAATACAAAGAGTTAAAGTGAAGAGAGGAATGGTTAGCCATTTTTAATTCCATCTCTCTCACTAAAACCTTGCAGTTCAAATGGAGGAATGGTTGGTTCTATTCTCTCTCTGAAAAGGCAATCGCGGAAGGGAGACCGGATCCTTGTCCTCTACATACAGCATGGCTTAAGGAGTTAAAAGTCGTCTAGTTATTGTGCAGTTGTATCTTTTAATTGATGCTTTCAAGAGCATACCTATTCACAGTATGCAGTATTGTAACAAAAAACTGCATTTTTGCGTCAATTTTTATCTGAGTTTGATGTCCTAGTTCTTAAGACAGGGCGTCATTGGAATGGAGGTAAGCTTAATGCCAACCACCGGGTGGATGGTATGCCCATCACCAACAGAAAGCTAGCAATGACTGGAGATGCCAGAAATTTCACCATCCACAGCATTGTCAATTGGGTGAATGCACAGCTCCCAAAACATCCGCACTTGAAAGCCATCTACAGGAGTATCTCACCCGGGCATTTCGTTAACGGCGAATGGGAACACTGGGGGAAGCTGCGACAATACAACTCCAATGTCTGTAGGAAAGCAGGTATCACGAGATGAATCTAGTTATTATAGTGCTGGCCATGCAGTGAAGGGGACAGGGGTTAAGCTCTCGGACACAACCTCGCTATCCCAGCTGAGAGATGAGGGCCACGTATCAAGGTTCAGCATTAGAGCCTCTCCGGGAGCCAGGGAACTGCTTATTATACAAATTATGTAAAAAAAAAAAACATGAAATTGAACTATATACTATTTAAAATTAAATATATATCTAATTTTTTTCAACCCAAAAAGAAAAATCTGCTTGCAATGCAAGAAACAAAATTATTTAAAATTAAATTCACATTTTATAAATATTTGAATGACATGGGGATTTGCATTCAATTTCTTTTTATCAAATTAAATTAAAATGATATAAAAAAAAATTATAAAAAAGTTAAATTTTTTTCAAGTTAAATTAATTATTGTAAAATTTGAACACCATAAATTAATTAAGAATAGAAAAGTTTGAGGGATAATAAAATGTAATTCAGATAAATAGAGGTCAAGTTATTCTAACTACAAAGTTTACTTAACCATGGAAAAAAGATTACAGTATTTTAATTTTCTCTCAATTTTGAATTGTTTAAGATAATTTCTATTTATACATATTATAAGAGGAATAAAGACATGGGTCTTTTTAGACTTTGTCGTTGTGGAAATTAGAGAGTTTATAAGTTAAGTCTTTGGATTCACTTTGGAAATTAAAGTGGTTATAAGTCAAGTTTTTGGACACACTTTTGAATCTATTTTATAGGAAATGTTTTCCTTAATTACTTTTTTTGTCATATTATGAAAGTGATACTTCTCATTTAGTTTACCTTTTTTTGACACGGCATGTGGAGCTAAGTCTAGCATTACAAAAATGACTCCTGTTCAAATGTTGTTCTATATATATGTGTCTCAGAAATTAGAATGGTGTGTGCAAAAATGTAAGAAACATATCATTTATAAATAAATAAATAATTATATATTTATTATACAAATTATGTAAAAAAAAAAACGTGAAATTGAACTATATTCTATTCAAAATTAAATATATATCCAATTCTTGTCAACCTAAAAAAAAAAAAAAAATTGCTTGTAATATGAGTAACAAAACTAGTTTAAAATTAAATTTACATTTTATAAGCATTTGAAGGAAAGATGGATTTGAATTCAATTTCTCTCTATCAAACTAAACTAAAATGATATAAAAAGAGAATTATAAAGAAGTTATATTTTTTTTTTCAAGTTAAATTAATTATTGTAGAATTTGAATACCATAGATTAATTAAGAACAAAAAAGTTTGAGGGATAAGAAAATGTAATTCAAATAAACATAGGTCAGATTACTCCAATTACGAAGTTTACTTAGCACTGGAAAAAAAATTACAGTGTTTTAATTTCTTCTCAAGTTTGAAATTTTTAAGATAATTTTTGTTTATACATATTATAAGGGGAATAGAAGTATGGGTCTTGTTGTTGTGGAAATTAGAGAGTTTATAAGTCAAGTTTTTTGGACACACTTTGGAAATTAGAGAGGTTATAGGTCAAGTATTTAGACACACTTTTGGAAAATAATCAAGTCTTTGGACACACTTTTGGACCCATTTTATAGGAAATGTTTTTCTTAGTTCCTTTTGTTGTCATATTGTGAAAGTGAGACTTCTCATTTGGTCTACCATTTTTAACACAACATGTGGAGTTGAGTTTGGTATTACAAAATTGACTCATTTTCATGTCTTGTTCTATATATATGTGCCTCATAAATTAAAATGGTGTGTGCAAAAATGTAAGAAATATATCATTTATTAAAAAAAAATTTATATATTTATTATACAAATTATGTATAAAAAAAAAAACATGAAATTGAACTACATTCTATTCAAAATTAAATGTATACCCAATTCTTTTCAACCTAAAAAAAAAAAAAATCTACTTGTAACACGAGTAACAAAACTAATTTAAAATTAAATTCAAATTTTATAAGCATTTGAAGGAAAGAGAGATTTGAATTCAATTTCTTTTTCTCAAACCAAACTAAAATGATATAAAAAGAAAATTATAAAAAAGTTATATGTTTTTTTAAGTTAAATTAATTATTGTAGAATTTGAATATCATAGATTAATTAAGAACAGAAAAGTCTAAGGGACAAAAAAATGTAATTCAAATAAACATAGGTTAAGTTACTCCAACTATGAAGTTTACTTAGCACTGGAAAAAAGATTATAGTATTTTAATTTCCTCTTAATTTTGAAATTTTTAAGATAATTTTTGTTTATACATATTATAAGGGGAATAGAGGTATGAGTCCTTTCGAACTTTGTCGTTATGGAAATTAGAGAGTTTATAAGTCAAGTCTTTGGACCTATTTTATAGGAAATGTTTTCCTTAGTTACTTTTGTTGTCATATTGTGAAAGTGACAAATTATGTGAAAAAAAAACGTGAAATTGAACTATATTCTATTCAAAATTAAATGTATACCCAATTCTTTTCAACATAAAAAAAAAAAATCTACTTGTAACATGAGTAACAAAACTAGTTTAAAATTAAATTCACATTTTATAAGCATTTAAAGGAAAGAGGGATTTGAATTTAATTTCTCTCTATCAAACCAAACTAAAATGATATAAAAAGAGAATTATAAAGAGGTTAAATGTTTTTTTCAAGTTAAATTAATTATTGTATAACTTGAATACCATAGATTAATTAAGAATAGAAAAGTCTAAGGGACAAAAAAATGTAATTCAAATAAACATAGGTCAAGTTACTCTAACTACAAAGTTTACTTAGTTATGGAAAAAAGATTACAATGTTTTAATTTCCTCTCAATTTTGAATTTTTTAAGATAATTTTTGTTTATACATATTATAAGAGGAATAGAGGCATGGGTCCTTTCAGACTTTGTCATTGTGGAAATTAGAGAGTTTCTAAGTGAAGTCTTTGGACACACTTTGGAAATTATAAAGGTTATAGGTCAAGTCTTTGGACACACTTTTGAACTCATTTTATAGGAAATGTTTTCCTTATTTACTTTTGTTGTCATATTGTGAAAGTGTTGCTTCACATTTGGTCTAACCTTTTTGACATGGCATGTGGAGCTGAGTCTGACATAACAAAAATGACTCATTTTCATGTCTTGTTCTATATATACATGCCTCAGAAATTAAAATGGTGTGTGCAAAAATGTAAGAAACATATCATTTATAAAATAAAAATGAAAATCTATATATTTATTACACAAATTATGTAAAGAAAAAAAAAACGTGAAATTGAACTATATTCTATTCAAAATTAAATGTATACCCAATTCTTTTCAACCTAAAAAAAAAAGAAAAATCTGTTTGTAACACAAGTAACAAAACTAATTTAAAATTAAATTCACATTTTATAAGCATTTAAAGGAAAGAGGGATTTGAATTCAATTTCTCTCTATCAAACCAAACTAAAATGATATAAAAAGAGAATTATAAAGAAGTTAAATGTTTTTTTCAAGTTAAATTAATTATTGTAGAATTTGAATACCATAGATTAATTAAGAACAGAAAAGTCTAAGGGACAAGAAAATGTAATTCAAATAAACATAAGTCAAGTTACTCCAACTACGAAGTTTACTTAGCACTGGAAAAAAGATTATAGTGTTTTAATTTCCTCTTAATTTTGAAATTTTTAAGATAATTTTTGTTTATACATATTATAATGGGAATAGAGGTATGAGTCCTTTCGAACTTTGCCGTTGTGGAAATTAGAGAGTTTATAAGTCAAGTTTTTGGACACACTTTTGGACCCATTTTATAGGAAATGTTTTCCTTAGTTACTTTTGTTGTCATATTGTGAAAGTGACAAATTATGTAAAAAAAAACGTGAAATTGAACTATATTCTATTCAAAATTAAATGTATACCCAATTCTTTTCAACCTAAAAAAAAAAAAAAATCTACTTGTAACACGAGTAACAAAACTAGTTTAAAATTAAATTCACATTTTATAAGCATTTGAAGGAAAGAGGGATTTGAATTCAATTTCTCTCTATCAAATCAAACTAAAATGATATAAAAAGAGAATTATAAAGAAGTTAAATGTTTTTTTCAAGTAAAATTAATTATTGTAGAATTTGAATTCCATAGATTAATTAAGAATAGTAAAGTCTAAGGGACAAGAAAATGTAATTCAAATAAACATAGGTCAAGTTACTCTAACTACAAAGTTTACTTAGCCATGGAAAAAGGATTACAATGTTTTAATTTCCTCTCAATTTCAAATTTTTTAAGATAATTTCTGTTTATACATATTATAAGAGGAATAGAGGCATGGGTCCTTTTAGACTTTGCCGTTGTGGAAATTAGAGAGTTTATAAGTCAAGTCTTTGGACACACTTTGGAAATCATAAAGCTTATCGGTCAAGTCTTTGGACACACTTTGGAAATCATAAAGGTTATCGATCAAGTCTTTGGACACACTTTTGGACCCATTTTATAGGAAATGTTTTCCTTAGTTATTTTTGTTGTCATATTGTGAAAGTAATGCTTCTCATTTAGTCTAACCTTTTTGACACGGCATGCGGAGCTGAGTCTAGCATAACAAAAATGACTCATTTTCATGTCTTGTTCTATATATACATGCCTCGGAAATTAAAATGGTGTGTGCAAAAATGTAAGAAACATATCATTTATAAAAGAAAAAAGAAAATCTATATATTTATTATACAAATTATGTAAAAAAAATTGTGAAATTGAACTATATTCTATTCAAAATTAAATGTATACCCAATTCTTTTCAACCTAAAAAAAAGAAAAATCTACTTGTAACACAAGTAACAAAACTAGTTTAAAATTAAATTCTCATTTTATAAGTATTTGAAGGAAAGAGGGATTTGAATTCAATTTCTCTCTATCAAACCAAACTAAAATGATATAAAAAGAGAATTATAAAGAAGTTATATGTTTTTTTCAAGTTAAATTAATTATTGTAGAATTTGAATACCATAGATTAATTAAGAATAGAAAAGTTTGAAGGACAAGAAAATGTAATTCAAATAAACAGAGGTCAAGTTACTCCAACTACGAAGTTTACTTAGCACTGGAAAAAAGATTATAGTGTTTTAATTTCCTCTTAATTTTGAAATTTTTAAGATAAGTTTTGTTTATACATATTATAAGGTGAATAGAGGTATGAGTCCTTTCGGACTTTGTCGTTGTGGAAATTAGAGAGTTTATAAGTCAAGTATTTGGACACACTTTTGAACCCATTTTATAGGAAATGTTTTCCTTATTTACTTTTGTTGTCATATTGTGAAAGTGTTGCTTCTCATTTGGTCTAACCTTTTTGACACGACATGTGGAGCTGAGTCTGGCATAACAAAAATGACTCATTTTCATGTCTTGTTCTATATATACATGCCTCAGAAATTAAAATGGTGTGTGCAAAAATGTAAGAAACATATCATTTATAAAATAAAAATGAAAATCTATATATTTATTATACAAATTATGTAAAAAAAAAAAAAGAATGTGAAATTGAACTATATTCTATTCAAAATTAAATGTATACCCAATTCTTTTCAACCTAAAAAAAAGAAAAATCTGTTTGTAACACAAGTAACAAAACTAGTTTAAAATTAAATTCACATTTTATAAGCATTTGAAGGAAAGAGGGATTTGAATTCAATTTCTCTCTATCAAACCAAACTAAAATGATATAAAAAGAGAATTATAAAGAAGTTAAATGTTTTTTTCAAGTTAAATTAATTATTGTAGAATTTGAATATCATAGATTAATTAAGAACAAAAAAGTTTGAGGGACAAGAAAATGTAATTCAAATAAACATAAGTCAAGTTACTCTAACTACGAAGTTTACTTAGTACTGAAAAAAAGATTATAGTGTTTTAATTTCCTCTTAATTTTGAAATTTTTAAGATAATTTTTGTTTATACATATTTTAAGGGGAATAAAGGTATGAGTCCTTTCGAACTTTGTCGTTGTGGAAATTAGAGAGTTTATAAGTTAAGTCTTTGGACCTATTTTATAGGAAATGTTTTCCTTAGTTACTTTTGTTGTCATATTGTGAAAGTGACAAATTATGTAAAAAAAATGTAAAATTGAACTATATTCTATTCAAAATTAAATGTATACCCAATTCTTTTCAACCTAAAAAAAAAAAAATCTACTTGTAACACGAGTAACAAAACTAGTTTAAAATTAAATTCACATTTTATAAGCATTTGAAGGAAAGAGGGATTTGAATTCAATTTTTCTCTATCAAATCAAACTAAAATGATATAAAAAGAGATTTATAAAGTAGTTAAATGTTTTTTTCAAGTTAAATTAATTATTGTAGAATTTGAATTCCATAGATTAATTAAGAATAATAAAGTCTAAGGGACAAGAAAATGTAATTCAAATAAACATAGGTCAAGTTTCTCTAACTACAAAGTTTACTTAGCCATGGAAAAAGGATTACAATGTTTTAATTTCCTCTCAATTTCAAATTTTTTAAGATAATTTCTGTTTATACATATTATAAGAGGAATAGAGGCATGGGTCCTTTTAGACTTTGTCATTGTGGAAATTAGAGAGTTTATAAGTCAAGTCTTTGGACACACTTTGGAAATCATAAAGCTTATCGGTCAAGTCTTTGGACACACTTTGGAAATCATAAAGGTTATCGATCAAGTCTTTGGACACACTTTTGGACCCATTTTATAGGAAATGTTTTCCTTAGTTATTTTTGTTGTCATATTGTGAAAGTAATGCTTCTCATTTAGTCTAACCTTTTTGACATGACATGGGGACCTGAGTCTAGCATAACAAAAATGACTCATTTTCATGTCTTGTTCTATATATACATGCCTCGGAAATTAAAATGGTGTGTGCAAAAATGTAAGAAACATATCATTTATAAAAGAAAAAAGAAAATCTATATATTTATTATACAAATTATGTAAAAAAAAAAGTGAAATTGAACTATATTCTATTCAAAATTAAATGTATACCCAATTCTTTTCAACCTAAAAAAAAGAAAAATCTGCTTGTAACACAAGTAACAAAACTAGTTTAAAATTAAATTCACATTTTATAAGCATTTAAAGGAAAGAGGCATTTGAATTCAATTTCTCTCTATCAAACCAAACTAAACTGATATAAAAAGAGAATTATAAAGAAGTTAAATGTTTTTTTCAAGTTAAATTAATTATTGTAAAATTTGAATTTCGTAGATTAATTAAGAATAGAAAAGTCTAAGGGACAAGAAAATGTAATTCAAATAAACATAGGTCAAGTTACTTTAACTACAAAGTTTACATAGCCATGGAAAAAGGATTACAATGTTTTAATTTCCTCTCAATTTTGAATTTTTTAAGATAATTTCTGTTTATACATATTATAAGAGGAATAGAGGCATGGGTCCTTTCAGACTTTGTCATGGAAATCATAGAGGTTATAGGTCAAGTCTTTGGACACACTTTTGGACCCATTTTATAGGAAATGTTTTCCTTAATTATTTTTGTTGTCATATTGTGAAAGTGATGCTTCTCATTTAGTCTAACCTTTTTGACACGGCATGTGGAGCTAAGTCTAGCATAACAAAAATGACTCCTTTTCATGTCTTGTTCTATATATACATGCCTCGGAAATTAAAATGGTGTGTGCAAAAATGTAAGAAACATATCATTTATAAAAGAAAAAAGAAAATCTATATATTTATTATACAAATTATGTAAAAAGAAAAAAAACGTGAAATTGAACTATATTCTATTCAAAATTAAATGTATACGTAATTCTTTTCAACCTAAAAAAAAGAAAAATCTGCTTGTAACACAAGTAACAAAACTAGTTTAAAATTAAATTCACATTTTATAAGCCTTTAAAGGATAGAGGGATTTGAATTCAATTTTTCTCTATCAAACCAAAATAAAATGATATAAAAAAAGAATTATAAAGAAGTTAAATCTATAGTTTACATTTACATGAAAGTTTACATAATTTTGTTAGGTCAAATAACTAAGATATAAAAGAGAACAAAATGGAAAAAGCAAAAAATGAATTATTTGTTAAAGAAATCATTGCATTATATTTCACATGAAAAGTCTATAAAATGCTATGTATATCTCCCTAAAACTTTATTTCACTTGTCATATCATTATGGCATATGACTAGCCCATTATATAATAAAATCAAATTAGCCTATTTATATGCTATAATATCGTAATTCATACACCAAACACACCTTAAACTAATATTTTTGACAATAATTTCCTTAAAATCTACATTTGTAGATTGGAGAGTAAAATAAATTTGCATTGAACTTTTTTGAGCACATGTAGAATAAAACTCACATTCTATAAGCATTTTAAGGAGGCTTGATTTGAATCTTGTTTTTTTTTTTTTTTATGACCAATCAAATTAAAGATGATTGATTGTTTCCAGGGAAAAAAGAAAGATGATTGATTGTTGTGTTATAGCATCTCACAACAAAAAGCAAATTTAAAAAAAAAATTAAAAAGAAGTAAGAAGAGAGAAAATATATAGTTTTCCCGCAGTGTCGTATGCACGGTAGTCATACACAGTAAAACATAAAGTTACAATTAGTGTCTTCATTCAATCTTCCTTGCTAGAAAAAAAGAAGAAGAAGAAGAATGAAAGAAAAAAAAAAGAAAGAAAAAAGAAAGCAATTGCCGGCCTCAAAATAAATTAATTAAAAAAAATAAGAGTTGGTGCTAAGGAATCGATATCCGAACACAGAATCTGCAATGCCCCCACATGTTTCAATCACTTTAGACATATCCAACGCAGACCCATAAATGCTTCAATTAAAATGAGTAATCAAAATGGCAAGAGGAGGGAGAGAAGAATACCTATGTTGACTTGATAATCTTAATTTAAAATATTACCCTATGGCAAAGACCTTTTTGATGGATTAGGAGCAGACTCTTGTCTTGGCGTGTTTGGCAAGTTGTATAATTAGAATATATTCACAATTAGAATATACTCGGAGTCTCTTGACTTTTATTACTCGGCATGTGTTGCTGACTCCGGCGTTACAAAATTGATTCCTTTCCATCCGTTGTTCTATATATGCGTTCGTGCCTCGGAAATTAGGATACAGTGAGTGCAAAAATTAAAAAGTTACCTTTCGGATTTTTCTTTTTGTGCTTGTTAATTTGCACGGCAATGGAGTTCTGGTTCACCAGGAAACATGTGTTGTGGGTTCTGATCAATTCAATATGCTTAAGTGGTTATGAGAGTTGCCTGGACGAAGAAAGGTTGGGTTTATTAAATATCAGGGACTACTTTGAGTCGAATGGGGTGAGGACAGGGCATGTGCTTCCTTCCTGGACTGATAATCTGGCGTCTGACTGCTACAGCTGGGAACGAGCCAAAACCTTTATTTCCATGAATCTATTATTAAATTTAAATTTAACCTTTAATCTTTTTCTTTTTCTCTCATTTCTTTTCCTTCCTTTAATTTAATGGTATTCTTTATATTTATTAAGAATTTAATATTTTGTACAAGTTATCCCTAAACTTTGAAATACTTCATATTTTATTTCATAATTAATTATAAAATTATAATTTAAAATTTAATATAATTTTAATTTGTAGTTTATACAAATTCCTAATAATAACAATAAATTCTCCTTTTTTAATATATGTAGTTTATACAAATATAAACTATAGATTAAAAAAAATGAAAGGACTAAGAGAAGTATTATTGGGAATTTAATATAATTTCATAGTTTATTAAAAAAAAAAAAAAAAGGAGACTTTGAGATAATTGGTAGAAAGTAAGGTAAAAGGTAAAGAAAAGAATTCTAAATAGTTGTGACTTGTAACTTGGAGAGACAAAGACACTTCGACTAAATTGGAGAGCAAAAAACAACATGTGTTAATTTTTTTTTCTTTTATTATTTTTAGAAATAAATTCACAATTTACAAGTTTTTGAAAGACAAGGGATTTGAATTTAATTTTTATTTATCCAATCAAACTAAACTAATATAATGAGAGAATTACAAAGAAACTTCAAAAGATGAAAAGAGTACTCTAAGTTAAAAAAATCTCTACATTATATTTCACTTTAAAAGTCAATTAACATACATTATATCTCTTTAAAATACTTTAGAAATCCTGTCTTCTTTTATGTCTCTTCTTTTGCGCCACTTGAACTTTATGTTCAACTCTTCTTTGCTATGTAAAATTATTGTATAAAGAGTAACTCAGACAATGAAATTTCTTTTTGTTTTATTTTTTTTTGTATTTTGTCCTCAGAAAAAATAAATAATATTGGTTGTTTCCCAAATGATATGAAAAGAGACTTATGAAGAAGTTAATTTTTTTTTTCAAGTTAAATTAATTATTGTAGAATTTGAATATCATAGATTAATTAAGAATAGAAAAGTCTAAGGGACAAGACAATGTAATTCGAATAAACATAGGTGAAATTGCTCCAACTACCGAGTTTACTAAGTCATGGAAAAAAATTATAGTGTTTTAATTTTCTCTCAATTTTGAAATTTTAAGATAATTTTTGTTTATGCATATTTATAAAGGAATATATACATAAGTCCTTTCAAACCTTGTTGTTGTGAAAATTAGAGAGTTTATAAGTCAAGTCTTTGGACACACTTTGGAAATTAGAGAGGTTATAGGTCAAGTCTTTGGACAAACTTCTGGAAAATAATCAAGTCTTTGAACACAATTTGGAAATTATAGAGGTTATAGGTCAAGTCTTTGGACACACTTTTGGAACCATTTTATCGGAAATGTTTTCCTTAGTTGCTTTTGTGGTCATATTATGAAAGTGATGCTTCTCATTTGGTCTACCTTTTTTGACACGGCATGTGGAGCTGAGTCTAGCATTACTAAATTGACTCCTTTTCATTTGTTATTCTATATATGCATGCCTTGGAAATTAGAATGGTGTATGCAAAAATTAAAGGGTACTTTCTAGATTTTTCTTTTTACGCTTGCTAAATTGCATGACAATGGAGTTCTGGTTCACCAGGAAACATGTGTTGTGGGTTCTGATCAATTTAATATGCTTAAGTGGTTACGAGAGTTGCTTGGACGAAGAGAGGTTGGGTTTATTAAGTATCAGGGACTACTTTGAGTCAAATGGGGTGGGCACAGAGTATGTGCTTCCTTCCTGGACCAATAATCTGGCGTCTGACTGCTGCAGTTGGGAACGAGTCAAGTGTAATAGTACCACAGGCCATGTAATTGAGCTCTTTCTCAATTACACTGGCCACAATCCATGGGATGAGTGGTTTCTAAATGCGTCCTTGTTTCTTCCTTTTAAGGAGTTGCATAATCTTGACTTGCATTCAAATTGGTTTACTGATTGCTACCATAATCATGGTACATACTAGGCTTCTTTACTTTTCCTTCTTTGCCTCTGTTTTTTGTGTGCACAGCAGGTGCCAAAACCCACACAGACATGCAGACATAGCTAAGTTAGCTTACATTATTTAGGAGATTTCTAAGTTAAATTTTATTTTAATTTCTTAATTGGGAAAGTTATAATCATATATGGGTTCAAATGTATGCCTGAATGAGAACGTGGTCATTGTAGGTGGCAAAAACATAATCATTTTGCATTTATTCAAGGGATTTGTTGCATAACCAAGAAAATTGTTCTTGTAGGTTTTGAGAAGATATCCATTTTAAAGAAGTTGGAAGCCTTAGATCTTACGGAGAACAACTTCCAAAACAATATCCTACAATCCCTGGGCAAAATCACATCTCTGAGGACTTTAAACTTGAGTTATAATGGATTTTTAGGATTTTTTCCAGTCCAAGGTACTCATAAACATATATAGTATTCTCTTTTATATAATTTATTTTTTTATAAATTCATTTAATTATTTTAGTTATTTATCCTTTTTAACTTTAAATTGTAATTTTTGTTTGCAAAAAATCTTCTTAAATAGATTTTGAAAAAAAAAATTCAACTAAAGCAATTTGTGATCTATAGAGTTAAACCAAATACTCTCTTAGACATAGTTCATAATCATATCTCAAATAACTTACAAATTCTCCTCTCTTAATGACCAAAAATAATGTTGGATATAAATAAACATGATAGTAAAATTTTAATAATTTTATTAGAAATATAATATTCACATGCTCAATAAATATCTTAATAATTATGTAAAATAAAATTTAGAAGATTTTTAATAAAAATATTTACAAACTTAAATAAGTTGAGTTTAATATTGCTCAAAGTTAATTATTTTATTAAACAAATTTTGATATTAAATTTCAAGACAAGTTTTTTATCAAACCAATTTGTTAAACCTTTAACCATGATATGTTGGTATTAGTTCATTTTAGTGCTACCTATAGGGCAGGGTGGCACTGGTAAGCATCTACTTTCAAACACCAATGGCCATACCCTAAACCCTCTCTTTCTAACTCAGTTTGTTTTTTTCTCTTTTTCAAGAGGTGTTTGGTAGAGATATTAGAAGCTTCCATGGGATATTTATTTCTCCTTTCTTTGTCTCTCTTTTTGTCTATAAAATTTTCATCTAACAAACTTTATATTAACTATTAATTTATTTAGCTACCCACCAACGTCACATGCCTGACCCATTGCGGGCCCCCTTGGGCTCTCGATTTTCTTCCGGATTACTTCTCTTACTAGAAATATAGTTCTAGTAAGTTTATATTAAATTATAAAGTTAGTAAAATGAAATTTACATTGTAACATTGTATCAGAGGAGTAATCTGTAAAAAAAACTGCACAATATTACAAGCAACAACATTTGTGGGTTTTTTTATTTTGTTCCTTTTAGGCAAACAAATTAGAATTTGCATCTTAGCTTATGAATTTATATTGAAGCTATTTTTGTTACATGACAGCCACTAACATTTAGAATGCCAGTGAATTTAAGGCTTAATTACATTGATGTGTTTGATTCCAAAAATTGCTTTTTCCTGTGTCATGGGAATAATTATTGGGTAACTCAAGTTGCCTAAGGCTTTAGTTTTCAGGGGAATAACTTGAGGCTATCATATCGTTGTGAAGTTACTGTTGCATATTATAATGGAGAGAAGATTTTTTTATTTTAAAATATGCATGCCCGAAATTAGTTCATATATGTTTTTATCTGTTTATGGAACAACTATAATCTGTCCTCAGATTTAAAGGCTATTGAACATCTGGAGACCTTGGATTTAAGCACTAACTATCTCAATGATTCTTCAAAGGTTCAAGGTAAAGACAACATATAACTCTTCAATCTACATGTTTATATTTTAGCCCCTCATTCATTTTCTTTTCCTTTCTTTAATTTCTTTTTGTTTTTTTCTTTAATTTCATTCTATATAATAAATAGACTCATAAATGTGTTTGGAAGAATAACTATTAAACACTATGTGTCACAGATTTTATGTCATTAAAGAATTTGATAATACTAAATCTAGAAGGCAACAAATTCAATAGCAACATCCTACCCTTTGTAAGTACCCTTACATCACTCAGGACACTGAATCTTGTTGGGAATTATTTGGGAGCATCCGTCTCCACAATAGGTATCGCAATTTTCTGAATTTAATTTTTATATTCTTTTCTTTTCCCCTAGAGTCACAATACTATGTTGTTGTAACACACTTTTTTTTTTAATTTCTTTTTGGCAGAACTAGCTTCTTTGGAAAACTTAGAACAGTTGGACTTGAGTTACACTGGTTTAAAGAATCTTGAAGGAATTGTTGATGGTCTGTGGAGATTGCAAAAGTTAGAGGTGTTGAACCTTCAAGGAAACACCATCACGAAGAGCAGTTTAAAATCGTTGGGTGCTGTAACATCTCTGAAGCATCTCGGTCTTGCAGATTGTGGCCTAGATGGAGTCTTCCCAGCACAAGGCATGAAAATTCACCATGCAGAGAGTAACTCAAACAATGAAATTTAGAATTGGTTTTTCTTACTCAATTTATTTTTCCTTTAATATATATCTACAGATTTAACAAATTTGAAGAATTTAGAAATTTTGGATCTTTCTAACAATGTTCTCAATGGTTCCCTAGCAACGCTGGCAGGTACTTTTTGCTCTTTTAATTCATGTGAAAAGGTTTCATTTAATTCATGTATAAATTATCGAAACTTTTGTTTCCCTGAATTTATTGTCAATTCAATTTTAACTTCTAATCTTTTTTTTTTTCATTTAATTCATGTGGATTTATATTGAAGTTATTTTTGTCACATGACGTAAAGGCCACCAACATTTAGAATGCCAGTGAATTTAAGGCTTAATTACATTGATGTGTCTTATTCCAAAAATTGCCTTTTCCTGTGTCATGGTTATAATTATTAGGTAACTCAAGTTGCCCAAGGCTCTAATTTTCAAGGAAATAAGTTGAGGCGATCATATCACTGTGAAGTTACTATTGCATATATTTGCAGATTTAGCAAATTTGAAGAATTTAGAAGTTTTGGATCTTTCTAGGAATGATCTCAATGGTTCCCTAGCAATGCTGGCAGGTAGTGCTTGCTTTTTTAATTCATGTGAAAATATTTCATTTAATTCATATAGAAACTATCGAAACCTTATTTCCTTGAATTTATTGTTAATTCAAATTTAATGTCTAATTTTTTCATTTCTTTTCTTCAATTTATTGTTAGTTCAATATATATATCTACAAATTTAGCAAATTTGAAGAATTTAGAAATTTTAGATCTTTCTAGGAATGATCTTGATGATTCCCTAGCAACACTAGCAAGTAGTATTTGCTCTTTTAAATCTTATGCAAAGATTTCATTTAATTCATGTGGAAACTATTGAAATCTTATTTTTCTTGAATTTATTATTAGTTCAAATTTAACATCTAATTTTTTTTTCTCTATTTTTTTGTTTCTTTTCTTCAATTTATTATTAGTTCAATTTATTTTTTTAATATATATCTACAGATTTAGTTAATTTGAAGAATTTAGCAATTTTGGATCTTTATGAGAATGATCTCAATGGTTCCCTATCAACGTTGGCAGGTAGTGCTTGCTCTTTTAATTCGTGTGAAAAGATTTCATTTAATTCATGTGGAAACTAATGACACCTTATTTCCTTGAATTTATTGTTTGTTCAAATGTAATGTCTAATCTTTTTTTTTCTCTATTTTTTCATTTATTTTCTTTAATTTAATGGTATCCTTTACATTTACTGGGAATTTAATATTTTGTATAAACTACCCCTAAACTTTGCAATACTTCATATTTTATTTCATAGTTGACTATCAAATTATAATTTAAAATTTAATATAATTGTAATTTGTAATTTATACAAATTTCTAATAATAATTATAAATTCTTCTATTTTAATATCTATAGTTTATACAAATATAAATTACAAATTAAAAAAAAAATGAAAAGACTAAGAAAAATATTATTAGAAATTTAATATAATTATATAATTAACTTTAAAAAAAGGAGACTTTGAGATAATTTGTAGAAAATAAGGTAAAAAGGAGAACTTATGACTTAAGGAGATAAAAAGACTTCCACTAAATTTGATAGTACTGAATCTAGAACTCAACATATTCAATAGTAGCATCCTACCCTTTGTAAGTGCCCTAACATCACTTAGGACACTAAATTTTACTGAAAACAATTTGAAGGCATTCATTTCCGCAAGAGCTATCTAAATTTAATTTTTTCGTTATTTTCTTTTCCCTGAGAGTTACAGTACTTTTCCCTTATAGCGTCAATAAATTTAATTTCTTTTGGAACTTTTTGAAAATGATCTTAATGGTTCCCTAACAATACTAGTAGGTATTGCTTAGGATTTTGTGTGTTTGAAGAAAGCAAAGTGTGGAAAAATTTCATTTAATTCATATGAATTTATTACTATTGCAAATTTAACCTTTAATCTTTTTTTTTTGTCTTTTCTTTCTCTTAATTTACTAGTATTCTTCGCATCTACTCGAAATTTAATATTTTGTATAACCTACCCATGTTTACATAAGACCCGTATAATTTGTATTTTTTAAATTGTCTTACTAAATACTTCTTTTATCCTCACAATTTTTTAATGTTGCCCCCATAAACTTTTTCCTTCTCCAAAATCTCATCAAATTATATGCACCTATTGTTTATAAAAGCATGACCTTTCCTTGTAAATAGATAACTTTTTCAATAATAAATATTGTAAAGTATCGATTACATGACGACATAAAAATCTATTTTTTTATTTTTCTTTATATGTATTATTTTTATTTTTAAATTTGTACATATAAATTTTCCTTAAGGAAAAAAAAAATTCTACACCACCACTGTTTGTGTCCATGTAGCTTCTCTACCAATATTCTTTTCCTTTTCAGCTACTAATATTTTTTCAAATACTAAATTGGAATTGCATTTTTCTAAATCTTTTTACAATTTTAACTTATTTTCTTTATATGTTTGTTTTATTTTGGGGACAGATCTTGGTCACCTGACTTCACTCAAAGTTTTATCTTTAGCTGGCAACAATTTGAACGGATCTTTAGCCGAAGAAGGTAATTGTTAACACTACCAATGCACAAAATTCCTCTTTTGTGGAAAATGTTAGATATTGTACCATCTTTTGTTTCAGGTTTGTGTGCATTGAAAAACCTTGAAGAGTTGGATCTCAGCAACAATAATCTAAGTGGAATTATTTCATCTTGTCTTGAAAAATTCACATCTCTCAAACTCTTAGACTTGTCATCAAACAATCTTGAAGAGGACATTTCATCCTTTCCAATTGCTACTCTCAGATCCCTTGAGTATGTTGATCTCAGAAATAATCTCTTTTCGGGTCAATTCTCTTTTTACTCAATTACCAATCACACAAACCTTGAAGTGCTGATGTTACCCTGCAATAACCACAAGCTCGAGATCCAAACTCACTATTCAAATGACTGGCTACCTACATTTCAGCTTAGGGTTATTGTGATGCCAAACTGTAGACTTAACAATATTCCCCAATTTCTCACTTACCAAACTAACTTGAGATTCATCGATCTCTCCCATAATAACCTCACAGGAACCTTTCCCGATTGGTTGCTTGAAAACAATACCCAATTAGAGTTTTTAAGTCTTAGAAATAACTCCTTTGTGGGTTCATTTCATTTATCCTCCAATTCTAGCTTTGCCATAAGGCAGATAGATATCTCAGACAATCACGTCCATGGAAAGCTTCAAGAAAATATTGGCAGCATTATTCCACTTGTAGGAGCATTTAATCTTTCAACAAATGCTTTTGATGGTGGCATTTCGTCTTCTATTGGAAGCATGCCCTATTTGGTCTCTTTAGATCTATCCAACAACAAGTTTTCAGAAGAAATTCCAGACACTTTGTTAACAAATTCCTCTTATTTGGAATTTTTGTGGCTCTCAAACAATGGATTAAGTGGTGAAGTGCCAAAGGCAAAGTCCAATAAAACGTCATTATGGTCCTTGCAACTAGGTGGAAATCGGTTTACTGGTACTCTGTCAAATTGGATCTCTCATTACCCAGGACTAGAATATTTGGATATGAGTGGCAACTTCATATCAGGTGAAATTCCTAACTTCATTGGGAATCTGAGTTTATCTGTTCTCAACATGGCAGATAATGCACTTGAAGGAACATTACCTTGTGAACTATCCATGTCCCCGTTAGACTTTCTTGATATTTCTCATAACAATCTTTCGGGTACTCTTACTACTTGCTTAAATTGGTCGTCATATTTAAAGCATTTGAATATGGAAGAGAATAGATTTACGGGTACAATTCCAAAAACATTATTCAACTCTTCTGATATGATGACATTGAATATTGGAAATAATTTTTTGTCCAGTGAAATTCCAACATCAATTGGGAATTTGTCCTATTTGAGAGTTCTTCATCTAGGAGGGAATAATTTGAGTGGTTTGCTACCAGAAGAACTCTGCCGGTTGAATGAACTAGGCATATTGGATCTCTCACATAACTCATTTTCTGGACCAATACCAAGTTGTTTTGGCCGTATCTCTTTTGGGAAGGTAAGCACATATGAATTTGCACAATTTAGTCAGGATTTTGCAGGATCTGCCCAGTTGTCCTACAATTTTCAGAGTAATTTGAAGACCCAGAGTTTCTCACTTGAAGATGCACAAGTTTTTTCTGTGCAACAAGCACACGTTGATTTTGTGACAAAAACTATATCCTACGTATACAATGGTAGCATTCTTGAATTGATGTCTGGACTGGATTTGTCTTCTAATAAGCTAACAGGGGAAATACCGGCAGAACTTGGAAATTTGAGCTCGATACTGGCAATAAACTTGTCTCATAATCAGTTGACTGGATCAATTCCAAGAACATGGCAAAATTTGGGGCAAATAGAGAGCCTAGACCTTTCCTACAACAAATTGAGCGGAGAAATTCCATCAGAATTGATTACACTGAACTTTCTAGAGGTTTTCAATGTATCTTACAACAACTTTTCAGGTAGGCTTCCAGACATGGAGAGACAGTTTGCCACATTTGATAACACAAGCTATGAAGGAAATCCATTTCTTTGTGGACCTCCATTAGATACGAGTTGCAGTACTGACTTACCAGAATTGCCACCATCTTCAGATGCAAGCAATGGAAAATGGAGTGACATTGTTGATCCTGTGTCCTTCTTAGTGAGTTTCATGGCAACGTATGTCGTATACATGTTGGCTTACGTGACTGTTCTCTATGTCAACCCTTATTGGCGAAGAAGGTGGTTCATATTTATTGACAATTTCATAAATAATTGTCATTTCATGGCTTTTTATACTATTCCCAAATTGTTTTCTAGAGTAGTTAGGAAGGTATAGTTAGCCTGATTATTTTGCTAAATTATGTATATGTAAGTAGTAATACTATAGATATTGAACATGCTTTTCTTGAATTTACTTACTGTCTTAATGCGGTTGCGCTGCGTGTCATATTTTTATATAAGTATTGAATGTTGGAAAAGAGTTGGATTAAACTAAATATGTATTAAGTTTCTTGTAACTTGAATATTACAACCGAAACACCAGACATTGAATGTGGCATTACATGGTACTTGTTGATTTATGCCATCTAAGATACCATGAAATGTTGGATAACAATCAGTACAGTATACCGTGAAGTGTGAGCAAGAAGCTCTAGTGCTGTATTTTACATGTTACCAATCTTGGGCCTATTGTTAGGCAGGATGCAAAGGGTTTATCTGTTGCTGGATCTGTCTGCTGGCTAACGTAGCAGTCTGCTTATTATCATAAAACGTGCGGTGAATTGAAGGAACAGGTTTCGTGTGACGATGAACAGGGCAAACACCCTGGTTTTCCGCAGAGACAACTCCAGAATAGATTAAAATTGACAGTGAATGTAGCTCGTTGTTGCTGGACCATGTTGTCACCATTCTTCCATTTGTTTTAGCTAGATTTTTGCTGTATATTCCTTAATGTTTTTCTCAACTGTCTCAGTCTGAAAATTTTGGAGAAAGGACTGTGTTTGAATGCTTGTGGAGCCGACTAATCAGGGAATGTGAGAGAGACAGAAAAAATTTGGCACTGCAATTGTGATGAAATGGGGAGTCTCCTGCACTATGTGATATGGGAATGATCAGATTTTGGCAGCTATTTGTGATGCTAAAGGGTAAAAAACAGAAAAGGGTATACATCGTAGAAGCCCATTAGGTGCATCAATACCATTATCAATATTTCTGTATGATTCCATGTATCTATACTATTTCAATTATTTAAAGATTTAACTTTCTGTTTTTGAGATGGCCTATGTTGCCAAGGGCAGGAATTACTAAACAATAAAATCTCTAATTATAAATCAGCAAGTGTCTACTCTAGAGCATCTCTGCAAAATAGATCTCAATGTCTGGAGTTCCGGGAAAAAAAGGACTTTTAAGAATGTCAACTCCAAAAAGAAGGCAACTCAATTGGTCATGAGAAGTTCCAATGATCAAATTTCATAATGCTCAATATAAGATATGCATGAACTAAGGAAGAGGAGAAGCTTACATGAATTCTTTGCACCAATTTTCGGTAAAATCTTTGATCATTCCATCCACTTCCAGATTATGTAATTCAGTGACTTGCATCGTAGAATCCAGCTACCACCCAAAAAAAAAGAAAACCAGATAATTTGAGAAACATAATTAGAAAT
>JAHLGP010011542.1:0-10887 GCA_020141445.1 Bruguiera sexangula | reverse complement strand
CTGCTGTTTTTTGTCAGAAAGGGATGATTATTGGGCATTTTTGTTTTGAACTCATGTGCAAAGAATTTTCAAGCTCACTTGAACTCTCAGGTATTGTATTATTCCTGCCTATTTTTAGATGTGAAGCCTTTTGTCCCGTTTTTTTCTTTTTTCTGTTCTGTGTTGTCTTCTCTGTATTTGTTTCTCCAATGAGCTATTTGTTCATGTTGTCTAACTTTTGTGGTCCCTTTGAATCGAACATAGGTTATACTTTACATCCAGCAGTCCCTTTTTTTTTTTCCTTTGTAAACTTTATAATCAACAATATTAGTGAAGAAGCCATAACCGCAATAATTGATTTCGCGTGGCTTCGCATGATTTAGTATCATTATGATTTTTTATCAATGCTAAAGTTATGTGGATTTACTTGATGCTCTTTTCCTTAGTGAGGATGTTTTTTTGATCATCATTTGAATTGTCTGCCTGATTTTATTTTGTTAGTGAAATGTGTGGAGTTTGTGACATCTTCTATCACATTTGGTTGTTCATTGCTTGTTATTTTTAAACAAGATTATTTCTTTCTCCTTATCCATATTTCCTTAATTTGGGCAGTGAAGGACTTGTATCTAGCTTCCTCTCCGGTTTGGGGCTGTTGCATCATAATCACAGCTATAGCTGTAAAATAAGAGCATTTATCACAGCCCCCATTCCTAGCAGCAGAAGAAACTATTCAAGCCAGGTTTTATTGGATCCTACTAATGAAAGGTTCAGTCATGATATTCCAAATTATGATCGTCCATATGAGACAAGTGATAATTTGCTTCATTCTCCTAACTGAACTGGCGAGACTTATTCGGTGCTCCCATCAAGTGCTCTTCAGCATTGGTACAAAAACTAGCAAGAAAAATGAAGGCATAAACTGACAGCAAGCACTTTTGTTGCTGCTATCAGATTTTGGCCTCACTGGAGGGTTCAGCTCTGGTTGGAGAAGATTGGTGCTAGAGAACCATTTTCAGGTAACCTGGCTACCTGTTGGAGCAATATCAAAGAAGAAGAAGCACTTGAGAGATACGAATTGGTAACAGGAAATAATATTTTGTTTCCTGAATTTCAAGTGTATGGTGAGGACAATAAAGAAAACAGTTGGCTTGCTGTGTCTCCAGACGGGGTGGTTGGCAGGCTTGTTTATGAGTTGCCTTCAAGAGGAGTGCTGGAGACAAAGTGTCCATTTTTTATGGTGATATAAGTAGGGCAACACCTTTGAAACGGGTTCCTCTTCATTATATCCCACAAGCTCGGGGTTTAATGGAAATACTAGATAGAGATTGGATGGATTTCTACGTTTGGTCCCCTAAAGGGGGTAGTTTATTCAGATTATTCAGAGATGTAGAATACTGGGATTCATTAAGGATTGTACTTTCTGATTTCTGGCTGAAGCATGTTCAGCCAGCAAGAGATGTGTGTAGCAGATATGTGATTACTGACCCCCTCAAACAATTACAAGCACTCAAGCCAGCTTCTAGGCATGAGTTATGTTATTGTGTGATTGTTAAAAGCAAAAGGGTTCTCGATGGCTCCAAGTTAGTGGTGTGCAAGATTGGTGGAAAATTGCAAGATTGAAGCATATGCATTTGTAATTATGTTTCTCAAATTATCTGGTTTTTTATTTTTTGGGTGGTAGCTGGATTCTACAAGTAAGTCACTGAATCGCATAATCTGGCAGTGGATGGAATGATCAAAGATTTTACTGAAAATTGGTGCAAAGAATTCATGTAAGCTTCTCCTCTTCCTTAGTTCATGCATATCTTATATTGAGCATTATGAAATTTGATCATTGGAACTTCTCATGACCAATTGAATTGCCTTCTTTTTTGGAGTTAACATTCTTGAATGTCCTTTTTTTTCCCCGAATCCAGACATTGAGATCTACTTTGCAGAGATGCTCTAGAGTAGACACTTGCTGATTTATAATTAGAGATATTATTGTTTAGTAATTCCTGCCCTTGGCAACATAGGCCATCTCAAAAACAGAAAGTTAATCTTTAAATAATTGAAATAGGATAGGTACTTGGAATCATACAGAAATATTGATAATGGCATTGATGCACCTAATGAGCTTCTACAATGTATACCCTTTTCTGTTTTTTACCCTTTAGCATCACAATAGCTGCCAAAATCTGATCATTCCCATATCACATAGTGCAGGAGACTCCCCATTTCATCACAATTGCAGTGCCTAATTTGTTCTCCGTCTCTCTCACATTCCCTGATTAGTTGGCTCCATAAGCATTCAAACACTGTCCTTTCTCCAAAATTTTCAGACCGATACAGTTGAGAAAAACATTAAGGAATATTCAGCAAAAATCTAGCTAAAACAAATGGAAGAATGGTGACAACATGGCCCAGCAACAACGAGCTACATTCACTGTCAATTTTAACCTATTCTGGAGTTGTCTCTGCAGAAAACCAGGGTGTTTGCCCTGTTCATTGTCACACAAAACCTGTTCCGCCAATTCACCGCATGTTTTAAGATAATAAGCAGACTGCTATATTAGCCAGCTGACAAATCCAGCAACAGATAAACCCTTTGCATCCGGCCTAGCTATAGGCCCAAGATTGGTAACCATGTAAAATACAGCACTAGAGGTTCTTGCTCACACTCCGAGGTATAGTGTAATGATTGTTATCCAACATTTCATGGTATCTTAGATGGCATATATCAACAAGTACCATGTAATGCCACATTCAATGTCTGGTGTTTCGGCTGTAATATTCAAGTTATAAGAAACTTAATACATATCTAGTCTTATTCAACACTTTTCCAACATTCAATACTCATAGAAACGTGATAGCGCAATGCAACAATATCAAGACAGTAAGTAAATTGAAAAAAAGCATGTCTAATACTGCCACATACAATATTGCTGCCAACGTATACATAATTTAGCAAAATAATCATACCAAATATGGCTTCCTAACTACTCTAGAAACAATTTGGGAATAGTATAGAAAATCATGAAATGACATTCATCTATGAAATTCTCAATAAACATGAACCACCTTCTTCGGCAATAAGGGTTGACACAGAGAACAGCCACGAAAGCCAACATGTAGACAAGGTAGGTTGCCGTGAAACTTGCTAAGAAGGACACAGGATCAACAATGTCATGCCATTTTCCATTGCTTGCATCCGAAGATGGTGGCAATTTTGGTAAGTCAGTACTGCAACTCGTATCTAATGGAGGTCCACAAAGAAATGGATTTCCTTCGTAGCTTGTGTTATCAAATGTGCCAAACTGATTTTTCGTGTCTGGAAGCTTACCTGAAAAGTTGTTGTAAGATATATTGAAAACCTCTAGAAAGTTCAAACTAATCAATTCTGATGGAATTTTTCCGCTCAATTTGTTGTAGGAAAGGTCTAGGCTCTCAATTTGCCCCAAATTTCCCCAACTTCGTGGAATTGATCCAGTCAATCGATTATGAGACAAGTTCATTGCATGTATCGAGCTCAAATTTCCAAGTTTTGCCGGTATTTCCCCTGTTAGCTTGTTGGAAGACAAATCCAGTCCAGACATCAATTCAAGAAGGCTACCACTATATATTCTGGATATAGTTTTTGTCACAAAATCAACGTGTGCATGTTGTACACCTGAAAAGATTTCTTCCTCAGGGAAGAAGTAATAGATCCCCAAATTACACTGAAAATTGTAGGACACCTCGGCAAACATTCTAAAGGGCGAAATAAATTGTGCCAAATCAGGTGTGATTACCTTCCCAAAAGAGATGCGGCTAAAACAACTTGGTATTGATCCAGAGAACCAGTTATATGAGAGATCCAATATGCTTAGTTGATTCAACCGACAGAGTGCTTCTGGTAACAAACCACTCAAATTATTCCCTCCTAGATGAAGAACTCTCAAATTGGACAAATTCCCAATTGAGGTTGGAATTTCACCGGACAGAAAATTATTTCCAATATTCAACGTCATCATATCGGAAGAGTTGAATAATATTTCTGAAATTGTACCCGTGAATCCGTTCCCTTCCAAATTCAAATGATATAAATATGATGACCAATTTAAGCAAGAAGGAAGAGTGCCCGAAAGATTGTTTTGAGAAATATCAAGAAGGTATATAACGGACTTGCATAGCTCACACGGAAATGTTCCTTCAAGTGCGTTATCCGCCATGTTGAGAATAGATAAACTCAGATTCCCAATGAAGCCAGGAATTTTACCTGATATGATGTTGCCACTTATATCCAAAGAGTCTAGCCTTGGGTAATGAGAGATCCAATTTGACAGAGTACCAGTAAACCGATTTCCACCTAGTTGCAAGGACCGTAATGACCGTAATGAAGTTTGATTGGACTTTGGCACTTCACCACTTAATCCATTGTTTGAGAGTAGCAAAATTTCCAAACGAGAGGAATTTGTTAACAAAGTGTCTGGAATTCCTCCCGAAAACTTATTGCTGGATAGATCTAAAATGGACAAATAGGGCCTGCTTCCAATAAAGGACGGAATGCCACCATCAAAAGCATTTGCCGAAAGATTAAATGCTCTTACATTTGGAATAATACCGCCAATATTTTGTTGAAGCTTTCCATGGAAGTGATTGTCTGAGATATCAATATGGCTTATGACAAAGCTAGAATTGGAGGATAAATGAAATGAATCCACAAAGGAGTTATTTCTAAGACTTAAAAACTTCAATTGGGTATTGTTTTCAAGCAACCAATTGGGGAAGGTTCCTGTGAGGTTATTGTGGGAGAGATCGATGTATCTCAAGTCAGTTTGGTGAGTGAGAAATTGGGGAATATTGTTAAGTCTACAGTATGACATCGCAATAACCTTAAGCTGAAATGTAGGTAGCCAATCATATGAATAGTGAGTTTGGACCTCTAGCTTGTGGTTATTGCTTGATAACATCAGCACTTCAAGGTTTGTGTGATTGGCAATTGAGTAAAAAGAGAATTGACCCGAAAAGAGATTATTTCTGAGATCAACATACTCGAGAGATCTGAGAGTAGCAATTGGAAAAGATGAAATATCCCCTTTAAGTTTGTTTGATGACAAGTCTAAGAGTCTGAGATATGTGAATTTTCCAAGACAAGATGGAATAATTCCACTTAGATTATTGTTGCTGAGATCCAACTCTTGAAGGTTTTTTAATGCGCACAAATCTGAAACAAAAGATTGTACAATATTTAGCATTGTCCACAAAAGAGGAATTTTGTGCATTGGTAAAGAGTTAACATCTACCTTCATGGGCTAAGGATCCGTTCAAATTGTTGTAAGCTAAGGATAAAGTTTTGAGTGAAGTTATATGGCCAAGATCTGTCCCCAAAATAAAATAGATATAAAAAAAAAGAAAAAAACAAGAGATTAAAATTGTAAAAAAATTCAGAAAAATGCAATTCCAATTTAGCATTTGACAAAATATTTCAATTTAAAAACTCATAAGTTAATGCTAGGTTCGACCATAAAGGCCCAAAATTGGTCCAATGTCAATGATGAAATACAATATTTGATGATATAAGCAAAAACTTTTGAAGACCAAAGCATTCATATGTTGTATAAGAGCCAATTCCTTGGCTTTGTGCTGTATGCAGTTGAAAGGGAAAAGTTGTCCAAATAAATAACCTTATAGTTATTTTAGTTATTCATTTTTTATGTCATCATGTAATCAATGCTTTACAATGTTTATTGCCAAAAATAGTTCTCTATTTACAATGAAAGGCTAAGAATGTTTTTATAAACAATAGATGCCTACAATTTGATGAGATTTTGGAGAGGGAAAAAGTTTATGGGGGCAACATTAAAAGAAATTGTGAGGGTACAAGAAGTATTTTGTGAGACAACTTCAAAAATACAAATTATAGGGATCTTAAGTAAGTATGGGTAGCTTATACAAAATATTAAATTTCTAATAAATATGAGGGATAAAAAGATTAAAGATTAAATTTGAACTAACAATAAATTTAGATGAATTAAATGAACCTTTTTGACACTTGCATTGTTTAAACACAAACAATTCCCATGGAAAAGAACAAGTAGTACCTGCTAGCATTGTTAGGGAACCACTGAGACCATTCCTAGACAGATCCAAAATTTCTAAATTCTTCAAATTTGCTAAATCTGTAGATTTATATTAAAAGAAAAATAAATTGAGTTTTGCCAAAAAGAAATTTAATTCATTGTTGCTATAAGGGAAAAGTAACGTGAATCTTGGGAAAAAGAACAAAACAAAACAAATTAAATTTAGAGAATTGTTGTACCTATTGCAGAAATCGATGCATCCAAATTGTTCCAGCCAAGATTCAGTTTGTTAAGTGATGTAAGGGTACTTAGAAAGGGTAGGATGCTGCTATTGAAGCTATTAAATTCTAGATTTAGTACTGTCAAATTCTTCAACGATTTAAAACCTGCGACGCATAAAGTATTTAATGGTTATTTTTCCAAATGCATTTATAAGTTTACTTATCGTATAAAATAAAAGCACACATAGCTCCAAAAGTTTCTAATAAAAACAACCAATATTATTTATTTTTTCTGAGGACAAAATAGGAAAAAAAATAAAACAAAAAGAAATTTCATTGTCTAAGTTATTCTTTATACAGTAATTTTACATGGCAAATAAGAGTTGAACATAAAGTTCAAGTAGCACAAAAGAAGAGACATAAAAGAAGATAGGATTTGTGAAGTATTTTAAAGAGATATAATATATGTTAATTGATTTTTAAAGTGAAATATAATGCAATGATTTTTTTAACTTAGAGTACTCTTTTCATCTTTTGAAGATTCTTTGTAATTCTCTCATTATATTAGTTTAGTTTGATTGGATAAATAAAAATTAAATTCAAATCCGTTGTCTTTCAAAAACTTGTAAATTGTGAATTTATTTCTAAAAATAATAAAAGAAAAAAAATTAACATGTGTTGTTTTTTGCTCTCCAATTTAGTCGAAGTGTTTTTGTCTCTCCAAGTTACAAGTCACAACTATTTAGAATTCTTTTCTTTACCTTTTACCTTACTTTCTACCATTTATCTCAAAGTCTCCTTTTTTTTTTTAATAAACTATGAAATTATATTAAATTCCCAATAATACTTCTCTTAGTCCTTTCATTTTTTTTAATCTATAGTTTATATTTGTATAAACTACAAATTAAAATTATATTAAATTTTAAATTATAATTTTATAGCTAATTATGAAATAAAATATGAAGTATTTCAAAGTTTAGGGATAACTTATACAAAATATTAAATTCTTAATAAATATAAAGAATATCATTAAATTGAAGGAAGGAAAAGAAATAAGAGAAAAAGAAAAAGATTAGAGGTTAAATTTAAATTAATAATAGATTCATGGAAATAAAGGTTTTGGCTATTTCCACATCAATTAAAAGAGCAAGTAGTACCTATCAGCGTTATTGGGAAACCACTTAAATCATTTATAGAAAGATCCAAAATTTGTAAATTCTTCAAGTTTGCTAAATCTGCAGATATATGTTAAAGAGAAAATAAATTGAGTAAGAGAGACAAATTCTAAATTTCATCATCTAAGTTACTCTTTATATGGTAAATTTGCATGCCTTCTACTGGTAAGACTCCATCCAAACCACAAAATGCAAGATTGAGATTCTTCAGAGATGTCACAGCACCCAACGATTTTAAACTGCTCTTTGTGATGGGGTTTTGTGCGAGATCCAACACCTCTAACTTTTGCAATCTTGATAAACCATCAACAATTCCTTCGAGATTCTTTAAACCACTGGAACTCAAGTCCAACTGTTCTAAGTTTTCCAAAGAAGCTAGTTCTACCAAAAAAAATTATACAGATAAAAGTGTGTTACAATAACATAGCACTATGACTCTAGGGTAAAAGAAAAGAACAAAACAAAACAAATTAAATTCAAAGAATTGCCATACCTGTTATGGAAATAGATGCCCCCAAATTGTTATCGCCAAGATTCAGTGTCCTAAGTGATGTAAGGGTACTTACAAAGGGTAGGATTGTGCTATTGAATCCGTTACCTTCTAGATTCAGTACTATTAAATTCTTCAACACCTTAAAATCTACGACACATAAAGTGTTTAATAGTCATTTCTCTGTACACATTTATAAGTCTACTTATTGTATATAATGAAATTAAAGAAAAAAACAAAAAGAAATTAAATAAAGTAAAAGAAAAGGAATGTGGAGCTAAAACTCAAATATGTAGATTGATGAGTTGTATATTGCCTTTACCTTGGACATTTGGGGGACTGCTGAGATTGTTATAGCTTAAATCCAAGGTCTCCAAATGTTCGATAGCCTTTAACTCTGAGGACAAATTACAATTGTTCCATAGGTAGATAAAGACATATACGTGCTAATTTCAAGCATGCATCGTTTAAAATAAAAAGGTTTTCACTCCATTGTAATAAGCAACAACAAGTTCACAAGGATATGATCACCTTAAAGTTATTCCCTTGAAAACTAGCTCCTTGGGCAACTTGAGTTACCCAATAATTATTCCCATGACATAGGAAAAAAAACAATTTTTGAAATCAGACACATCAATGCAGTTGAGCTTAACAAAGATAACTTCAATTTGCATCATAATTCCCAAATTAAAGTAAAGAGGAAAACCATACTTTACCCACCTTATATTTCATAAGACCAAATTAAGATGCAAATTCTAGTTTGTTCGCCTAAAAGGAAAAAAAAAAAAACCCCACAAATGTTGTTACCTGCAATATTGTGCAATTATTTTATAGATTACTACTATGATACAATGTTAAAAATATAAATTTCATTTTACTAACTTTATATTTTAATATAAACTTACTAGAACATTTCTAGTACAAAAAAAAAATCCAGAGCCCAAAGGGGGCCATAATGGGTCAGGCGTGTGACGTTGCTGGGTAGCTGAGGGCAATAATTAAAAGCTATAATAAATTAATAGTTAAAATAAGGTTTGTTAGATGAAAATTTTATAGATAAAAAGAGAGATAGAGAAAGGAGAAATAAATATCCCACGGAAGCTTCTAATGTTTCTACCTAATACCTTTTGAAAAAGAGAAAAAAACAAAGTGAGTTAAAAAGAGAGGGTTGTGTATGGTTGCAAAGTGATTGCCTTTCTGTATGGGTATGGCCATTGGTGTTTGAAAGTAGATGCTTGCCATTGCCACCCAACCCTATGGGTAGCACTAAAATGAACTAATACCATCGTATTATTGGTAAAAGTTTGATAAATTGGTTCGATAAAAACTTGTCTTGAAATTTAATATTAAATTTTTTTAATTAAAAAAATTAAATTTGAATAATAATAAATTCAACTCATTTAATTTTGTGAATAATTTTATTAAAAATCTTCTAAACTTTATTTTGTAAAATTATTAAAATATTTATTGTGTATAATTTTACTATCATATTTAGTTATATCCAAATTTTATTTTTGGTTATTAAAAATGGGGAATATGTCTAAGAGAGTGTTTGGTTTAACTTTTTGGATCGCAAAGTGCTCTACTTCAAATTCCTTTTCATGATTGCTTAAAAATGTTTTTTGTTAATAAAAAGTATAATTTAAAATTAAAAGAGATGAATAACTAAAATAATTAAATGAATTTATAAAAAAAAAAAGAAATGTTTGATGAAAGGGGTTGTTGTATACATTCCTGAGTACCTTTGACTGGGAAAGATCCTTCAAATCTATTATAACTTAGATTCAGAGTCCTCAGAGATGTGATTTCCGTCAGGGACTGCAGGATATTGTTTTGAAAGTAGTTCTCTGTAAGATCTAGGGCTTCCAACTTCTTTAAACTAGATATCTTCTCAAAACCTGCAGAAACAATTTTCTTAGTTATGCAACAAATCCCTTAAATAAATGTAGAATGATTATGTTTCTACCACTTAAAATGACCATGTTATGATTCAAGCATTTACAATGGAGACAAGTTAATCTTAGAAACATTTGAACCCATATATGATTATAACTTTTCCAATTAAAAAATTAAAACAAAATTTAACTTAGAAATTTCCTGAATAACATAAGCTAATTTAGCTATGTACGCAAGTCTGTGTGGGTTTGGAACCCGCTGTGCACATGAAAACAAGAGGCAAAGAAGGAAAAGTAAAGAAGCCTAATATGTACCATGATTCTGGTGGCAACCGGTAAACCCATTCCAATGCAAGTCAAGATTGCGCAACTCCTCAAAAGGAAGAAACAATGACACATTTAGAAACCACCCATCCCATGGGTCGAGGCCAGTGTTATTGAGCAAGAGCTCAATCACTCGGCCTGTGGTGTTATTACACTTGACTCGTTCCCAGCTGCAGCAGTCAGACGCAAGATTATCAGTCCAGGAAGGAAGCACATGTCCTGTCCCCACCCCATTTGACTTAAAGTTGTCCCTGATACTTAATAAACCCAACCTCTCTTCCTCCAGGCAACTCTCATAACCACTTAAGCATATTAAATTGATCAGAACCCACAACACATGTTTCCTGGCGAACCAGAACTCCATTGTCGTTCAAATTAACAAGCACAAAAAGAAAAATCCGAAAGGTACCTTTTAATTTTTGCACTCACTGTATCCTAATTTCCGAGGGAGGAACGAATTTTGTAACGGATGGAAAGGAATCAATTTTGTAACGCCGGAGTCAGCAACACATGCCGTGTGATAAAAGTCAAGAGACTCAGAGTATATTCTAATTGGGAATATATTCTAATTATGCAACTTGCCAAACACGCCAAGACAAGAGTCAATCCATCAAAAAGGTCTTTGCCATAGGGTAATATTTTAAATAAAGATTATCAAGTCAACATAGGTATTCTTCTCTCCCTCATCTTGCCATTTTGATTACTCATTTTAATCGAAGCATTTATGGGTCTGCATTGGATATGTCTAAAGTGATTGAAACA
>JAHLGP010011527.1:0-17294 GCA_020141445.1 Bruguiera sexangula | reverse complement strand
GTGGATGAATATTATAAATAGCAAACCCAAGTTTCAATGTTGTGTTAAGCATATATCCCTAGATAGGAGTGCAGAACCTTCTTAGTACAGTCCATTGCTTTTACTTTTTCTTAAGTAATTTGCTCGAAAATTATATAAATCATTTCAAATTGCGTTGAGGGATAAGAGACAATTCAGAAAATTGCAAAAGTTAAATTCAACAGAGTATTGACAATTCATTTATCCCTAGCAAATTTTAAAATTCCAACAAATTGCAAAAATCCAATACTTTAATTTTAAAATTTATTGTTAATGTCATTTGATTTAATTGGTGAGAAAAATATAATATGTGAAAAATATAATATTTGAACATGACAAGTGGACAAAAATACAAGTAATGGACTCAATTTTATAAAACACACTTTAGTATATGAATATTATAAATAACAATCTCAAGTTTCTAGGTTGTGTAAAGTATATATCAGTAGATATATAGTTTAGAGTCCATTGGTTTTCCTTTTTCCTAAGTAATTTGTCTGAATATAAGAATTCTATAAATCCTTTCAAATTACATTGAGACAAAGGAGACAATTAAGAAAATTGCAAAATTTAAATTCTACATATTATTAACAATTTTTTTTTCCCTAGCAGATTTTAAAATTCTAAAAATTGCAAAAATGTAATATTTTGATTTTTAAATTTGTTGTTAATGTCGTTTGATTTTATTGGTGAGAAAGAGACAATATTTGAATAAGTTAATTGAACAAAAATACAAGTAATGGACTCAATTGCATAAAATACACTTTAGTCGATGAATATTATAAATAACCATCCCTAATTTCAATGTTGTGTTAAGTATATATTCCTAAATGGGAGTGCAGAACCATCTTATTATAGTCCACTACTTTTTCTTTTTAGTAAGTAATTTGCTTGGAGATTATATAAATCATTTCAAATTGCATTGAGGTGAAAGAGACAATTAAGAAAATAGCAAAAGTTAAATTCAACAGAGTATTGACAATTCATTTCTCCCTAGTAGATTTTAAAATTCTAAAAATTGTAAAAATACGATATTTTGATTTTTAAATTTATTGTTAATGTCGTTTGATTTGATTAGTGGGAAAAATATAATATTTGAATATGTTAATTGAACAAAAATACAAGTAATGGACTCAATTCCATAAAAGACACTTTAGTGGATGAATATAATAAGTAGCAATCTCAAGTTTCAAGGTTATGTAAACCATATATCCTTAGATGGAAGTAGGGAACCATCTTTTTAGAGTCCATTGGTTTCCTTTTTCCTAAGTAATTTGTTTGAAAACAGGAATTCTATAAATCATTTCAAATTACTTTAAGGCAAAGGAGACAATTAAGAAAATTACAAAATTTAAATTTTACAAATTATTAACAATTTCTTTATCCTTAGTAGATTTTAAAATTCTAAAAATTGCAAAAATGCAATATTTTGATTTTCAAATTTATTGTTAATGTTGTTTGATTTAATTGGTGAGAAAAATATAATATGTGAAAAATATAATATTTGAATATGTCAATTGAAAAAATATACAAGTAATGGACTCAATTCCGCAAAAGAAACTTTAGTGGATGAATATTATAAATAGCAATCTCAAGTTTCAAGGTTGTGTAAAGCATATATCCCTAGATGGGAGTGGGGAACCATCTTTTTAGAGTCTATTGGTTTTCCTTTTTCCTAAGTAATTTGTCTGAACATAGGAATTTTATAAATCATTTCAAATTACATTGAGGCAAAGGAGACAATTAAGAAAATTGTAAATTTAAATTCTACAAATTATTGACAATTTATTTATCCCTTATCCCCAGCAGATTTTAAAATTCTAAAAATTGAAAAAATGCAATATTTTGATTTTTAAATTTGTTGTTAATGTCCTTTAATTTGATTGGTGAGAAAAATACAATATTTGAATAAGTTAGTTGAATAAAAATACAAGTAATGCACTCAATTGCATAAAATACACTTTCATGGATGAATATTATAAATAGCAATCTCAAGTTTTAATGTTGTGTTAAGCATATATCCCTAGATGAGAGTGCAAAACCTTCTTATTACAATCTATTACTTTTGCTTTTTCTTAAGTAATTTGCCTGAAGATTATATTAATCATTTCAAATTGCGTTGAGGCAAAGGAGACACTTTAGAAAATTACAAAATTTAAATTCAATAGAGTATTGACAATTCATTTATCCCTACCAGATTTTAAAATTCAAAAAATTGCAAAATTGAAATATTTTGATTTTTAAATTTTTTGTTAATGTCGTTTGATTTAATTGGTGAGAAAAATATAATATTTGAATATATTAATTGAACAAAAATACAAGTAATGGACTCAATTGCAAAAAATACACTTTAGTGGATAAATATTATAAATAGCAGCCTCTTGTTTTAATATTGTGTTAAGCATATATCCCTAGATGGGAGTACAGAACCTTCTTACTACAGTTGATTACTTTTGCTTTTTCTTAAGTAATTTGCTTGAAAATTATATAAATCATTTCAAATTATGTTAAGGCATATGAAACAATTTTGAAAATTGCAAAATTGAAATTCAACAAAGTATTGACAATTCATTTATCCCTAGCAGATTTTAAAATTCTAAAAATTTCAAAAATGCAATATTTTGATTTTTCAATTTATTGTTTATGTCGTTTGATTTAATTGGTGAGAAAAATATAATATTTGAATTTGTCAATTGAACAAAAGTACAAGTAATGGACTCAATTGCATAAAAGACAGTTTAGTGGATCAATATTATAAATAACAATCTCAAGTTTCAAGGTTTTATGAAGCATAAATCACTAGATGGGAGTAGGGAACCATCTTATTAGGGTCCATTGCTTTTCCTTTTTCTTAAGTAATTTGTCTAAACACAAGAATTCTATAAATCATTTCAAATTGCATTAAGGCAATGGAGACAAATAGGAAAATTGCAAAATTTAAATTCAATAGATTATTAACAATTTATTTGTCACTTGTAGATTTTAAAATTCTAAAACTTGCAAAAATACAATATTTTGATTTTTAAATTTGTTGTTAATGTCGTTTGATTTGATTGGTGAGAAAAATACAATATTTGAATAAGTTAATTGAACAAAAATACATGTAATGGACTCAATTGCATAAAATACACTTTAGTCGATGAATATTATAAATAGCAATCCGAAGTTTTAATGTTATGTTAAGCATATATTCCTAGATGAGAGTGCAGAACCTTCTTATTACAGTCGATTGCTTTTACTTTTTTTTAAGTAATTTGCCTGAAAATTATATAAATTATTTCAAATTGCGTTGAGGTAAAGGAGACAATTCCGAAAAATGCAAAATTTAAATTCAATAGAGTATTGACAATTCATTTATTCCTAATAGATTTTAAAATTCTAAAAATTGAAAAAATGCAATATTTTGATTTTAAATTTATTGTTAATGTCTTTTGATTTAATTGGTAAGGAAAATATAATATGTGATAAATATAATATTTGAATATGTCAATTGAACAAAAATACAATTAGTGGACTCAATTGCATAAAAGACACTTTAGTGGATCAATATTATAAATAGCAAACCCAAATTTCAATGTTGTGTTAAGCATATATGCCTAGATGGGAGTGCAGAACTTTCTTATTACAATCCATTTCTTTTGCTTTTTCTTAAGTAATTTGCCTGAAAACTATATAAATGATCTCAAATTGTGTTGAGGCAAAGGAGACAATTCAAACAATTGCAAAATTTAAATTCAACAGAGTATTGACAATTCAATTATCTGTATTAGATTTTAAAATTCGAAAAAGTGGAAAATTGAAATATTTTGATTTTTAAATTTAATGTTAATGTCGTTTAACTTAATTGGTGAAAAAAATATAATATGTGAAAAATATAATATTTGAATATGTTAATTGAACAAAAATATCAGTAATGTACTCAATTGCATAAAATACACTTTATTGTATGAATATTATAAATAGAAAACCCAAATTTCAATGTTGTGTTAGACATATATCCCTATATAGGAGTGCAAAACTTTCTTATTACAGTCCATTACTTTTGCTTTTTCTTATGTAATATGCTTGAAAATTATATAAATCATTTCAAATTGCGTTGAGGCAAAGGAGACAATTCAAAAAATTACAAAATTTAAAATCAATAGAGTATTGACAATTCAATTATCCATAGTAGAATTTAAAATTCAAAAAAGTGCAAAATTAAAATATTTTTATTTTTAAATTTAATGTTAAAGTTCTTTGATTTAATTAGTGAGAAAAATATAATATGTGAAAAATATAATATTTGAATATGTTAATTGAACAAAAATACAAGTAATGTACTCAATTGCATAAAATACACTTTATTGGATGAATATTATAAATAGCAAACTCAAGTTTCAATCTTGTGTTAAGTATATATCCTTAGATGAGAGTACAAAACCTTCTTATTAGAGTCCATTGCTTTTGCTTTTTCTTAAGTAATTTGCCTAAAAATTATATAAATCATTTGAAATTGCATTGAGGCAAAGGAGACAATTGAAAAAATTGCAAAATTCAAATTCAAAAGAGTATTGACAATTCATTTATCCATACCAGATTTTAAAATTCAAAAAATTGCAAAATTGAAATATTTTGATTTTTAAATTTATTGTTAATGTCATTTGATTTAATCGGTGAGAAAAATATAATATGTGAAAAATATAATATTTGAATATGTTAATTGAACAAAAATGTAAGTAATGGACTCAACTGCATAAAATACACTTTATTGGATCAATATTATAAAAAGCAAACTCAAGTTTCAAGATTATGTGAAGCATAAATCCCTAGATGGGAGTGCGGAAACATCTTGTTAGAGTCCATTTATTTTCCTCTTTCTTAACCATTTTGTCTGAAAACAGGAATTCTATAAATCATTTCAAATTGCATTGAGGCAAATGAGAATTTATTGAAAATTTATTTCTCCCTAGTAGATTTTAAAATTCTAAAAATTGAAAAAATGCAATATTTTGATTTTAAAATTTGTTGTTAATGTCGTTTGATTTGATTGGTGAGAAAAATACAATATTTGAATAAGTTAATTGAACAAAAATACAAGTAATGGACTCAATTGCATAAAATACACTTTAGTAGATGAATATTATAAATAACAATCCCAAGTTTCAATGTTGTATTAAGCACATATCCCTAGATGGGAATGCAAAACCTTATTATTAGAGTCCATTGCTTTTGCTTTTTCTTAGGCAATTTGCGTGAAGATTATATAAATCATTTCAAATTGCATTGAGGCAAAGAAGACAATTTTGAAAATTGCAAAACTTAACATCAAGAGAGAATTGACAATTCATTTCTCCCTAGAAGATTTTAGAATTCTAAAAATTGGAAAATTGAAATATTTTGATTTTTAAATTTGCTATTAAAGTTGTTAGATTTGATTGGTGAGAAAAATACAATATTTGAATAAGTTAATTGAACAAAAATACAAGTAATGGACTCAATTGCATAAAATACACATTAGTGGATGAATATTATAAATACCAATCCCAAGCTTCAAAGTTGTGTTAAGCATATATCCCAAGATAGGAGTGCAGAACCTTCTTATTACAGTCCATTCCTTTTGCTCCTTCTTAAGTAATTTGCCTAAAAATTATATAAATCATTTCAAATTGTGTTGAGGCAAAGGAGACAATTTAGAAAATTGCAAAATTTAAATTCAACAGAGTATCGACAATTCATTTATCCCTAGTAGATTTTAAAATTCTAAAAATTGCAAAAATGCAATATTTTGATTTTTAAATTTGTTATTAAAGTTGTTAGATTTGATTGGTGAGAAAAATACAACATTTTAATAAGTTAATTGAACAAAAATACAAGTAATGAACTCAACCGCATAGAATACACTTTAGTTGATGAATATTATGAATTGCAATCCCAAATTCTAATGTTGTGTGAAGCATATATCTTAGACGAGAGTGCAGAACCTCCTTATTACAATCCATTGCTTTTGTTTTTTCTTACGTAAGTTGCCTGAAGATTATATAAATCATTTCAAATTGCGTTAAGGCAAAAGAGACAATTCAGAAAATTACAAAATTTAAATTCAACAAATTATTAACAATTCATTTATCCCTAACAGATTTTAAAATTCTAAAAATTGCAAAAATGCAATATTTTGATTTTTAAATTTATTATTAATGTTGTTAAATTTGATTGGTGAGAAAAATATAATATTTGAATATATTAATTAAACAAAAATACAAGTAATGGACTCCATTGCATAAAATACACTTTAGTGGATGAATACTATAAATAGCAATCCCAAGTTTCAATGTTGTGTTAAGCATATATCCCTAGATGGGAATGCAGAACTTTCTTATTACAGTCCATTACTTTTGCTTTTTCTTAAGTAATTTGCTTGAAGATTATATAAATCATTTCAATTAGCATTAAGGCAAAGGAGACAATTCAGAAAATTGCAAAATTTAAATTCAACAGAGTATTGACAATTCTGTTATCCCTAGTAGATTCAAAAATTCTAAAAATTGCAAAATTGAAATATTTTGATTTTTATATTTATTGTTTATGTTGTTTGATTTAATTGGTGAGAAAAATATAGTATGTGAAAAATATAATATTTGAATATGTTAATTGAAGAAAAATACAAGTAATGGAGTCAATTGGATAAAAGACACTTTAGTGGATGAATATTATACATAGCAGTCCCAAGTTTGAATGTTGTGTTAACCATATATCACTAGATGGGAGTATAGAGTCTTCTTATTACGGTCGATTGCTTTTACTTTTTCTTAAGTAATTTGCCTGAAGATTACATAAACTATTTCAAATTCCGTTGAGGCAAAGGACACAATTCCTAAGATTGCAAAATTTAAATTCAACAGAATATTGACAATTTCATTTATCCCTAGCAGATTTTAAAATTTGAAAAAGTGCAAAATTGAAATATTTTGATTTTTAAATTTAATGTTAATGTGGTTTGATTTAATTTGTGAGAAAAATATGATATGTGCAAAATATAATATTTGAATATGTTAATTGAACAAAAATATGAGTAATGAACTCAATTGCATAAAATACATGTTAGTGGATTAATATTATAAAAAGCAAACCCAAGTTTCAATATTGCGTTAAGCATATATCCCTAGATGGGAGTGCAGAACCTTCTTATTTTAGTCTATTGCTTTTGCTTTTTCTTAAGTAATTTGCTTGAAGATTATATAAATCATTTCCAATTACGTTGAGGCAAAGGACACAATTCAGAAAATTGCAAAATTTAAATTCAAGAGAGTATCAACAATTCAGTTATCCCTAACAGATTTTAAAATTCTAAAAATTTCAAAATTGAAATATTTTGATTTTTCTATTTATTGTTAATGTCGTTTGATTTAATTGGTAAAAAAATATAATATGTGAAAAACATAATATTTGAATATGTTGAAAGAACAAAAATACAAGTAATGGACTCAATTACATAAAAGAGACTTTAGTGGATGAATATTATAAATAGCAAACTCAAGTTTCAAGGTTGTGTGAAGCATATATCCCTGGATGGGAGTGCGAAAGCATCTTATTAAAGTTGATTGCTTTTCCTTTTTCTTAAGTAATTTGTCTAAAAACAGGAATTCTATGAATCAATTCAAATTGCATTAAGGCAAAAGAGAGAATTAAGAAAATTGCAAAATTTAAATTCAACTGATTATTGAAAATTTATTTATCCCTAGTACATTTTAAAATTCTTAAAATTACAATAATGCAATATTTTGATTTTTAAATTTGTTGTTAATGTTGTTTGATTTGATTGGTGTGAAAAATGCAATATTTCAATAAGTTCATTGAACAAAAATACAAGTAATGGACTCAATTCAGAATATTGCAAAATTTAAATTCAATAGAGTATTGACAATTCATTTATCCCTAGCAGAATTTAAAATTTTAAAATTTCCAAAATTGAAATATTTTTATCTTTAAATTTATTGTTAATGTCGTTTGATTTAATTGGTGAGAAAAATATAATATGTCAAAAATATAATATTTGAATATGTTAATTGAAAAAAAATAAAAGTAATGGACTTAATTGCATAAAAGACACTTTAGTGGATGAATATTATAAATAGCAATCTCAAGTTTCAAGGTTGTATGAAGCATATATTCCTAGATGAGAGTGCATAACTATCTTATTAACGTCTATTGCTTTTCCTTTTTCCTAAATAATTTGTTTGAAGACAATAATTCTATAAATCATTTCAAATTGCATTCAGACAAAGTAGACAATTAAGAAAATTGCAAAATTATAATTCTGTAAATTATAGACAATTTATTTATCTTTAACAGATTTTAAAATTTTCAAAATTGCAAAGATGCAATATTTTGATTTTTAAATTTATTATTAATGTCGTTTGATTTTATTGGTGAGAAAAATATAATATGTGAATACATTAGTTGAACAAAAATACAAGTAATGGACTTAATTGCATAAAATACATGTTAGTGGATGAATATTATAAATAGCAATCCCAAGTTTTAATGTTCTGTTAAGCATATATCCCTAAATGGCATTGCAGAACCTTCTTATTACAGTCCATTGCTTTTGCTTTTTCTTAAGTAATTTGCCTGAATATTATATAAATCATTTCAATTTGCATTGAGGCAAAGGAGACAATTCCGAAGTTTGCAAAATTTAAATCAACAGAGTATTGACAATTCATTTGTCCCTAGTAGATTTTAAAATTCGAAAAAGCGCAAAATTGAAATAGTTTGATATTTAAATTTAATGTTAATGTCTGATTTAATTAGTCAGAAAAATATAAGATGTAAAAAATATCATATTTGAATATGTTAATTGAACAAAAATACAAATAATTGATTCAATTGCATAAAATACACTTTATTGGATGAATATTATAAATAGCAGTCCCAAGTTTCAATGTTTTGTTAAGCATATATCCCTAGAGGGGAGTATAGAGTCTTTTTATTACAGTTGATTGCTTTTGGTTTTTCTTAAGTAATTTCCCTGAAGATTACATAAATTATTTCAAATTGCGTTGAGGCAAAGGAGACAATTCTGAAGTTTGCAAAATTTAAATTCAACAGAGTATTGACAATTCATTTATCCCTAGTAGATTTTAAAATTTGAAAAAGTTTGCAAAATTGAAATATTTCGATATTTAAATTTAATGTTAATGTCTGATTTAATTAGTCATAAAAATATAATATGTAAAAAATATCATATTTGAATATGTTAATTGAACAAAAATACAAATAATTGATTCAATTGCATAAAATACACTTTATTGGATGAATATTATAAATAGTAGTCCCAAGTTTCAATATTTTGTTAAGCATATATCCCTAGAGGGGATTGCAGAACTTTCTTATTAAAGTTCATTACTTTTGCTTTTTCTTAAGTAATTTTCCTGAAAATTATATAAATCATTTCAATTTGCATTGAGGCAAAGGAGACAATTCAAAAAATTGCAAAATTTAAATTCGACAGAGTATTGACAATTCACTAATAACTAACAAATTTTAAAATTTGAAAAATTGCAAAATTGAAATATTTTGATTTTTAAATTTATTATTAATGTCATTTGATTTAATTGGTGAGAAAAATATAATATTTGAATATGTTAATTGAACAAAAATACAAATAATGGACTAAATTGTATAAAATACACTTTATTCGATGAATATTATAAATAGCAAACCCAAGTTTCAATGTTGTGTTAAACATATATCCCTAGATGGGAGTGCATAACCTTCTTATTATAGTTCATTGCTTTTGCTTTTTCTTAAGTAATTTGCCTGAAAATTATATAAATCATTTCAAATTACATTGAGGCAAAGGAGACAATTCAAAAAATTGCAAAATTTAAATTCAAGATAGTATTGACAATTCATTTGTCCTTACCAGATGTTAAATTTTGTAAAATTGCAAAATGGAAATATTTTGATTTTTAAATTTATTGTTAATGTCATTTGATTTAATTGGTGAGAAAAATATAATATGTGAAAAATATAATATTTGAATATGTTAATTGAACAAAAATACAAGTAATGGACTCAATTGCATAAAAGACACTTTAGTGGATGAATAGTATAAATAACAAACCCAAGTTTCAAGGTTGTGTGAAGCATATATCGATAGATAAGAGTGTAGAACCATCTTATTAGAGTCCATTGCTTTTCCTTTTTCTTAACTAATTTGTCTGAAGACAAGAATTCCATAAATCATTTCAAATTGCATTGAGACAAAGGAGACAATTCAGAAAATTGCAAAATTTAAATTCAACAGAGTATTGACAATTCATTTCTCCCTAGTAGATTTTCAAATTTTAAAAATTGCAAAAATGCAATATTTTGATTTTTAAATTTATTGTTAATGTCGTTTGATTTGATTGGTGAGAAAAACACAATATTTGAGTAAGTTAATTGAACAAAATTACAAGTAATGGACTTAATTGCATAAAATACACTTTAATGGATGAATATTATAAATAATAATCTCAAGTTTCAAGGTTGTATAAAGCATATATCCCTAGATGGGAGTGGGAAATCATCTTATTCGAGTCCATTGCTTTTCCTTTTTCCTAAGTAATTTGTTAAAAGACAAGAATTTTATAAATCAATTTAAATTGCACTGAGGCAGAGGAGGCAATTAAGAAAATTGCAAAAAGACAATATTTTCAATGTTGTGTTAAGCATATATCCCTAGATGGGAGTGCAAAACCTTCTTATTACAGTCTATTGCTTTTGCTTTTTCTTATGTAATTTGCCTGAAAATTATATAAATCATTTCAAATTGTGTTGCGGCATAGGAGACATTTCAGGAAATTGCAAAATTTAAATTTAACAGAGTATCAACAATTCAGTTATCCCTAGCAGATTTTAAAATTCTAAAAATTGCAGAATTGAGATATTTTGATTTTTCGATTTATTGTTAATGTCGTTTGATTTAATTGGTGAAAAAAATATAATATTTGAATATGCTAATTGAACAAAAATATAAGTAATGGACTCAATTGCATAAAAGAGACTTTAATGGATGAATTTAATAAAAAGCAAACTCAAGTTTCAAGGTTGTGTGAAGCATATATCGCTAAATGGGAGTGCGAAACCATCTTATTAGAGTCCATTGCTTTTCCTTTTTCTTAAGTAATTTGTCTAAAAACAGGAATTCTATGAATCAATTCAAATTGCATTGAGAGAAAGGAGAGAATTAAGAAAATTGCAAAATTTAAAATCAACAGATTATTGACAATTTATTTATTATTAGTAGATTTTAAAATTCTAAAAATTGCAAAAATGCAATATTTTGATTTTTAAATTTGTTGTTAATGTCATTTGATTTGATTAGTGTGAAAAATGCAATATTTCAATAAGTTAATTGAACAAAAATACAAGTAATGGACTCAATTGCATAAAATGCACGTTAGTGGATGAATATTATAAATAGCAATCTCATGTTTCAATGTTGTGTTAAGCATATATAACAAGATGGGAGTGTAGAACCTTCCTATTATAGTCCATTGCTTTTGCTTTTTCTTAAGTAATTTGCTTGAAGATTATGTAAATCATTTCAAATTGCATTGAGGCAAAAGAGACAATTCAGAATATTACAGTCCATTGCTTTTGCTTTTTCTTAAGTAAGTTGCTAGAAGATTATATAAATCATTTCAAATTGCGTTAAGGCAAAGGAGGCAATTCAGAAAATTGCAAAATTTAAATTCAACAGAGTATTAACAATTCAGTTATCTCTAGCAGATTTTAAAATTCAAAAAATTGCAAAATTGAAATATTTTGATGTTTAAATTTATTCTTAATGTCAGTTGATTTAATTGGTGAGGAAAATATAATATGCGAAAAATGTTATATTTGAATTTGTTAATTGATCAAAAATACAAGTAATGGACTCAATTGCATAAAATATACTTTAGTGGATGAATATTATAAATAACAGTCCCAAGTTTTAATGTTCTGTTAAGCATATATCCCTAGATGGGAGTGTAAAACTATCTTATTAGAGTCCATTACATTTCCTTTTTCTTAAGTCATTTGTCTGAAGACAAGAATTCTATAAATCATTTCAAATTGCATTGAGGCAAGGGAGACAATTAAGAAAGGTGCAAAATTTAAATTCAATTGATTATTTACAATTTAGTTATCCTTAGTAGATTTTAAAATTCTAAAAACTGCAAATATGCAATATTTTGATTTTTCAATTTGTTGTTAATGTCGTCTGATTTGATTGGTGAGAAAAACACAATATTTGAATAAGTTAATTGAACAAAAATACAAGTAATGGACTCAATTGCATAAAATACACTTTAGTGGATGAATATTATAAATAGCAATCCCAAGCTTTAATGTTATGTTAAGCATATATCCCTAGATAGGAGTGTAGAACCTTCTTATTACAGTCCATTGCTTTTACTTTTTCTTAAGTAATTTGCCTAAAGATTATATAACTCATTTCAAATTGCATTAAGGCAAAAGAGACAATTTCGAAAATTGCAAAATTTAAATTCAATAGAGTATTGACAATTCAGTTATTCCTAGTAGATTTTAAAATTCTAAAAATTGCAAAATCGAAATATTTTGATTTTTATATTTATTGTTAATGTCGTTTGATTTAATTGGTGAGAAAAGTATAATATGTGAAAAATATAATATTTGAATATGTTAATTGAACAAAAATACAAGTAATGGACTCAATTGCATAAAAGACACTTTAGTGGATGAATATTATAAATAGCAAACCCAAGTTTCAAGGTTGTGTGAAGTATATATCCATAGATAAGAGTGCAGAACCATCTTATTGGAGTCCATTGCTTTTCCTTTTTTTTTAAGTAATTTGTCTGAAGACAACAATTCCATAAATCATTTCAAATTGCATTGAGGCAAAGGAGACAATTAAGAAAATTTTAAATTTTAAATTCAACAAAGTATTGACAATTCATTTATCCCTAGCATATTTTAAAATTCTAAAAATTGCAATAATGCAATATTTTGACTTTTAAATTTATTTTCAATAGCATAAAATACACTTTAGTGGATTAATATTATAAATAGCAATCTCAAGTTTCAATGTTGTGTTAAGCATATATCCCTAGATGGGAGTGCAGAACCTTCCTATTAGAGTGCATTGCTTTTACTTTTTCTTAGGTAATCTGCCTGAATATTATATAAATCATTTCAAATTATGTTGAAGCAAAGGAGACAATTTAAAAAATTGCAAAAGTTAAATTCAACAGAGTATAGACAATTCATTTCTCCGTAGTAGATTTTAAAATTCTAAAAATTGCAAAAATGTGATCCTTTGATTTTTAAATTTATTGTTAATGTCGTTTGATTTGATTGGTGAGAAAAATACAATATTTGAATTTGTTAATTGAACAAAATACAAGTAATGGACTCAATTGCATAAAATACAATTAAGTGGATGAATATTATTAAGTGGCACTCCCAAGTTTCAATGTTGTGTTAAGCATATATCCCTAGATGGGAGTGTAGAACTTTCTTATTACAGTCCATTGCTTTTGCTTTTTCTTAAGTAATTTGCCTGAAGATTATATAAATCATTTCAAATTGCGTTGAGGCAAAGGACACAATTCAAAAAATTTCAAAATTTAACTTCAACAGAGTATTGATAGTTCATTTTTTCGTAGTTGATTTTAAAATTTTAAAAATTGCAAAATTGAAATTTTTGATTTTTAAATTTATTGTTAATGTCGTTTGATTTAAGTGGTGGGAAAAATATAATATGTGAAAAATATAATATTTGAATATGTTAATTGAAGAAAACTTTAAGCAATGGACTCAATTGCATAAAAGACACTTTAATGGATGAATATTATAAGTAGCAATCTCAAGTTTCAAGGTTGTGTGAAGCATATATCCCTAGATAGGAGTGGGGAACTACTTTATTATAGTCCATTGTTGTTCCTTTTTCTTATGTAATTTGTCTGAAGACAAGAATTCTATAAATCATTTCAAATTACATTGAGGCAAAGGAGACAATTAAGAAAATTGAAAATTTTAAATTCAATAGAGTATTGACAATTCATTTATCCCTAGTAGATTTTAAAATTCTAAAAATTGCAAAAATGCAATATTTTGTTTTTTAAATTTATTGTTAATGTCGTTTGATTTGATTAGTGAGAAAAGTACAATATTTGAATATCTTAATTGAACAAAAATACAAGTAATGGATTGAATTGCATAAAAGACACTTTAGTGGGTGAATATTATAAATAGCAATCCCAAGTTTTAAGGTTGTGTGAAACATATATCCCTAGATATGAGTAGGGAACCACTTTATTAAAGTCCATTGCTTTTCCTTTTTCTTAAGTAATTTATCTGAAGACAAGAATTCTATAAATCATTTCAAATTACTTTGAGGCAAAGGAGACAATTAAGAAAATTGCAAAATTTAAATTCAACAGAGTTTTGACAATTCATTTATCCCTAGCAAATTTTAAAATTCTAAAAATTGCAAAAATGCAATATTTTGATTTTTAAATTTATTATTAATGTCGTTTGATTTGACTGGTGAGAAAAATACAATATTTGAATATCTTAATTGAACAAAAATACAAGTAATGGACTTAATTGCATAAAATACACTTTAGTAGATGAATATTATAAATAACAGTCCCAAATTTCAATGTTGTGTTAAGCATATATCCTTAGATGGGAGTGTAGAGCCTTCTTGTTACAGTCGATTGCTTTTGCTTTCTCTTAAGTTATTTGCCTGAAAATTATATAAATCATTTCAAATTGCGTTGAGGCAAAGAAGTCAATTTAGAAAATAGCAAAATTTAAATTCAACAAAGAATTGACAATTCATTTATCCTTAGTAGATTTTAGAATTCTAGAAAGTGCAAAGATGCAATATTTTGATTTTTAAATTTAATGTTAATGTCGTTTGATTTGATTGGTGAGAAAAATACAATATTTGAATATTTTAATCAAACAAAAATACAAATAATAGACTCAATTGCATAAAATACACTTCGTGGATGAGTATTATAAATAGTAATCCCAAGTTTGAAAGCATATATCCTTAGATGAGGGTGTAGAACTTTCTTATTACAATCGATTGCTTTTACTTTTTCTTAAGTAATTTGCCTGAAAATTATATAAATCATTTAAAATTGCGTTGAGGCAAAAGAGACAATTCAGAAAATTACAAAATTGAAATTCAACAGAGTATTGACAATTCATTTATCCCTAGCAGATTTTAAAATTCTAAACATTGCAAAATTGAAATATTTTGATTTTTAAATTTATTGGTAATATCATTTGATTTAAAGGGTGAGAAAAATATAATATGTGAAAAATATAATATTTGAAAATGTTAATTGAACAAAAATACAAGTAATGGACCCAATTGCATAAAATACACTTTAGTGGATTAATATTATAACTTGCAATCTTAGGATTCAATGTTGTGTTATGCATATATCCCTAGATGGGAGTGCAAAACCTTCTTATTACAGTCCATTGCTTTTGCTTTTTCTTAAGTAATTTGCTTGAAAATTATATAAATCATTTCAAATTGCGTTGAGGCAAACAAGACAATTTAGAAAATTGCAAAATTTAAATTCAACAGAGTATTTACAATTCATTTATCCCTAGCAGATTTTAAAATTCTTAAAATTGCAAAAAATGCAATATTGTGATTTTTAAATTTATTGTTAATGTTGTTTGATTTGTTTGGTGAGAAAAATATAATATTTGAACATATAAATTGAGCAAAAATACAGGTGATGAACTCAATTGCATAAAATACACTTTAGTGAATGAATATTATTAATAACAATTCCAAGTTTCAATGTTGTTTTAAGCATATATCCCTAGATGGGGGTGCAAAACCTTCTTATTACTATCGATTGCTTTTGTTTTTTCCTAAGTTATTTGCTTGAAGATTATATAAATCATTTCAAATTGCGTTGAGGCAAAGGAGACAATTAAGAAAATTGTAAAATTTAAACTCAACAGATTATTGACAATAATTTATACATAGCAGACTTTAAAATTCTAAAAATTGCAAAATTGAAATATTTTAATTTTTAAATTTATTATTAATGTTGCTTGATTTAATTGGAGAAAAAAAATATAATATGTGAAAAATATAATATTTGAATATGTTAATTGAACAAAAATACAAGTAATGGACTCAATTGCATAAAAGACACTTTAGTGGATGAATATTATAAATAGCAATCTCAAGTTTCAAACTTGTGTGAAGCATATATTCCTAGATGGGAGTGCGGAATCTTATGATTACAACCCATTACTTTGGCTGTTTCTTAAGTAATTTGCCTGAAGATTGTATAAATGATTTCAAATTGCGTTGTGGCAAAGGAGACAATTCAAAAAATTGCAAAATTGGAATATTTTGATTTTTAAAGTTATTATTAATATCGTTTAATTTAATTAGTGAGAAAAACATAATATGTGAAAAATATAATTTTAGAATATGTTAATTGAACAAAAATACAAGTAATAGACCAAATTGTATAAAATACACTTGAGTGGATGAATATTAAAACTTGCAATCCCAAGATTCAATGTTGTGTTATGCATATATCCCTAAATAAGAATGGGGAACCATCTTATTTGAGTCCATTTCTTTTACATTTTCTTAAGTAATTTGTCTGAAAACAAGAATTCTATAAATCTTTTCAAATTGCATTGAGGCAAAGGAGAAAATTAAGAAAATTGCAAAATTATAATTCTACATTTTATTTACAATTTATTTATCCCAAACAGATTTTAAAATTCTAAAAATTGAAAAAATGCAATATTTTGATTTTAAAATTTGTTGTCAATATTGTTAGATTTGATTGGTGGGAAAAATGCAATATGTTAATAAGTAAAATGAACAAAAATACAAGTAATGGACTCAATTGCATAAAATGCACGTTAGTGGATGAATATTATAAATAGCAATCTCAAGTTTCAATGTTGTGTTAAGCATATATCTCAATATAGGAGTGCAGAACCTTCTTATTATAGTTCATTGCTTTTGCTTTTTCTTAAGTAATTTTCCTGAAGATTATACAAATCATTTTAAATTGTGTTGAGGTAAAGGAGACAATTCAGAAAATTGCAAAATTTAAATTCAACAGAGTATGGAAAATTCATTTATCCTTAGCAGATTTTAAAATTCTAAAAATTGCAAAAATGAAATATTTGATTGGTGAGAAAAATATAATAATTGAACATGCTAATTGAACAAAAATAGAAGTAATGTACTCAATTGCATAAAATAC
>JAHLGP010009258.1:13708-56886 GCA_020141445.1 Bruguiera sexangula | reverse complement strand
GCAAAATTTAAATTCAATAGAGTATTGACAATTCAATATTCCCAAGCAGATTTTAAAATTCAAAAAATTGCAAAATTGAAATATTTTGATTTTTAAATTTATTGTTAATGTTGTTTGATTTAATTGGTGAGAAAAATATAATATATGAAAAATATAATATTTGAATATGTTAATTAAACAAAAATACAAGTAATGAACTCAATTGCATAAAATACACTTTAGTGGATGAATATTATAAATAACAGTCTCTAGTTTCAATGTTGTGTTAAGTATATATCCCTAGGTGGGAGTGCATAACCTTCTTATTACAGTCGATTGCTTTTGCTTTTTCTTAAGTAATTTCCCTAAAAATTATGTAAATCATTTCAAATTACGTTGAGGCAAAGGAGACAATTCCGAAAATTGCAAAATTTAACTTCAATAGACTATTGACAATTAATTTATCCCTAGTAGATTTTAAAAATTGAAGAATTGCAAAAATGAAATATTTTGATTTTTAAATTTAATGTTAATGTCATTTGATTTAGTTGGTGAGAAAAAATATAATATGTGAAAAATATAATATTTGAATATATTAATTGAACAAAAATACAAGTAATGGACTCAATTGCATAAAATACACTTTTGTGGATGAATATTATAAATAGCAAACCTAAGTTTCAATGTTGTGTTAAGCATATATCCTTAGATGGGAGTGCAGAACCTTCTTAGTACAGTCCATTGCTTTTGCTTTTTCTTAAGTAATTTGGCCGAAATTTATATAAATCATTTCAAATTGTGTTGAGACAAACGAGACAATTCAGAAAATTGCAAAAGTTAAATTCAACAGAGTATTGACAATTCATTTATCCTTAGATATTTTGATTTTTAAATTTATTATTAATGTCATTCGATTTAATTGGTGAGAAAAATATAATATTTGAATATGTCAACTGAACAAAAATACAAGTAATAGACTCAATTGCAGCAAAGACACTTTAGTGGATGAATATTATAAATAGCAAATTCAAATTTCAAGGTTGTGTGAAGCATATATCCCTAGATGGGAGTGCGGAACCATCTTATTAGAATCCATTATTTTAACTTTTTCTTCAGTAATTTTTCTGAAAATAGGAATTCTATAAATCATTTCAAATTGCATTGAGGTAAAGGAGAGAATTAAGAAAATTGCAAAATTTAAATTGAACAAATTATTGATAATTTATTTATCCCTAGATGGGAGTGGGGAACCATCTTTTTAGAATCCATTGGTTTTCCTTTTTCCTAAGTAATTTGTTTGAATACAGGAATTCTATAAATTGTTTCAAATTACATTGAGACAAAGGAAATAATTAAGAAAATTGCAAAATTTAAATTCAACAAAGTAATGACAATTCATTTATCCTTTGCAGATTTTAAAATTCTAAAAATATCAAAAATAGAATATTTTGATTTTTAAATTTGTTGTTCATGTCGTTTGATTTGATTGGTGATAAAGATACAATATTTGAATAAGTTAATTGAACAAAATTACGAGTAATGGACTCAATTGCATAAAATACACTTTTGTGGATGAATATTATAAATTGCAATTCCTAGTTTCAATGTTGTGAAAAGCACATATCCCTAGATGGGAGTGCATAACCTTCTTATTATAGTTCATTACTTTTGTCTTTTCTTAAGTAATTTGCCTAAAAATTATATAAATCATTTCAATTTGCGTTGAGGCAAAGGAGAAAATTCAAAAAATAGCAAAATTTATATTCAACAGAGTATTGACAATTCATTTATCCATAGCAAATTTTAAAATTCTAAAAATTGTGAAAATGCAATATTTTGATTTTTAAATTTATTGTTAATGTTGTTTGATTTAATTGGTGAGAAAAATATAATATGTGAAAAATATAATATTTGAATATGTCAACTGAACAAAAATACAAGTAATGGACTCAATTGCAGAAAAAACACTTTAGTGGATGAAATGACATTAACAATAAATTTAAAAATGAAAATATTTCATTATTGCAATTTTTAGAATTTTAAAATCTATTAGAGATAAATGATTTGTCAATACTCTCTTGAATTTAAATTATGCAATTTTATAAATTGTCTCCTTTGCCTCAACACAATTTAAAATGATTTATATAATCTTTTGGCAAGTTACTTAAGAAAAAACAAAAGCAATGGACTGTAATAAAAAGGTTATGCACTCCCATCTAAGGATATCTGCTTAACACAATATTGAAACTTGAGATTGCTATTTATAATATTCATCCACTAAATTGTATTTTATGCAATTGAGTCCATTATTTGTATTTTTGCTCAATTAAGATATTCAAATATTGTATTTTTGTCACTAATCAAATGAAAGGACAATAACAATAAATTTAGAAATCAAAATATTGCATTTTTGCAATTTTTAGAATTTTTAAATCTGTTAGGGATAAATGAATTGTCAATACTTTGTTGAATTTAAATTTTGCTATTTTCTAAATTGTCTCCATTGCCTCAACGCAATTTCAAATGATTTATATAATCTTTAGGCAAATTACTTAAGAAAAAGCAAAAGCAAAAGATTGTAATAAGAAGGTTCTACACTCACGTCTAGGGATATGTGCTTAACACAACGTTGAAACTTGGGATTGTTATTTATAATATTCATCGACTAAAGTGTATTTTATGCAATAAAGTCCATTACTTGTAATTTTTTTAAATTAAGATATTCAAATATTGTATTTTTCTCACCAATCAAATCAAACGACGTTAGTAATAAATTTAAAAATCAAAATATTCCAATTTTAAAATCTACTAGGAATAAATGATTGTCAATTCTTTGTTGAATTTAAATTTTGCTATTTTTTGAATTATCTCCTTTGCCTCAATGCAATTTGAAACAATTTATATAATCTTCAGGCATATTACTTAAGAAAAAGTAAAAGCAATGCACTCTAATTGGAAGGTTCTGCACTCCTATCTAGGGTTATATGCTTAACACAATATTGAAAATTTGGATTGCTATTTAGAATATTCATCCATTAAAGTGTATTTTATGCAATTAAGTCCCTTACAAGTATTTTTGTTCAATTAACTTATTCAAATATTGTATTTTTCTCACCAATCAACTCAAACGACATTAGCAACAAATTTAAAAATAAAAATATTGCATTTAATTTTTAAAATTTTAAAATCTGCTAGAGACAACTAAATTATAAATAATCTGTTGAATTTAAATTTTGCAATATTCTTAATTGTCTCCCTTACCTTAATGCAATTTGAAATGATTTATAGAATTCTTGTCTTCAGAGAAATTACTTAAGAAAAAGGAAAAGCAATGGACTCTAATAAGATGGTTTTGCACTCCTATCTAGGGATATATGCTTCACGCAACCTTGAAACTTGGGTTTGTTATTTATAATATTCATCCACTAAAGTGCCTTTTATGCAATTTGAGTCCATTACTTATATTTTTGTTCAATTAACATATTCAAATATTATATTTTTCTCACCAATTAAATCAAACGACAAAGTATTGTCTCTTTCAATTTTAATCAATTAACAAAGTATTGATTAAATTTAAAAATCAAAATATTTCAATTTTGCAATTTTTTGAGTTTTAAAATCTTGTTGGAATAAATGAATTGTCAATACTTTGTTGAATTTAAATTTTGCAATTTTCTAAATTGTCTCTTTTGCTTCAATGCAATTTGAAATGATTTATATAATCTGTTAGCAACTTACTTAAGAAAAAGCAAAAGCAATCGACTGTAATAAGAAGGTTTTGCACTCCCATTTAGGGATATATGCTTAACACAACATTGAAACTTGGGACTGCTATTCATAATAATCTTCCATTAAAGTATATTTTATGCAATTGAGTCTATTACGTTTATTTTTGTTCAATTAACATATTCAAATATAATATTTTTTGCATATTATATTTTTCTTACCAATTATATCAAACGACATTAATAATAAATTTAAAAATCAAAATATTTCAATTTTGCAATTTTTTCAATTTTAAAATCTGTTAGGGATAAATGAATTGTCAATATTTTGTTGAATTTAAATTTTGCAACTTTCAAAATTGTCTCCTTTGCCTCAAGGCAATTTGAAATAATTTATATAATCTTTAGTCAAATTACTTAAGAAAAAGCAAAGCAATTGACTGTAATAATAAGGTTCCGCACTCCCATCAAGGGATATATGCTTAAAAAAACATTGAAACTTGGGTTCGCTATTTATAATATTCATCCATTAAAGTGTATTTTATACAATTGAGTCCATTACTCGTATTTTTGTTTAATTAACATATTCAAAAATTATATTTTTCACAGATTATATTTTTCTCACCAATTAAATCAAGTTACATTAATATTAAATTTAAAAATCAAAATATTTCAATTTTTCACTTTTTCGAATTTTAAAATCTCCTAGGGATAAGTGAATTATCAATACTCTGTTGAATTTAAATTTTGCAATTTTCGGAAGCCTCAACGCAATTTGAAATAATTTCTATAATGTTCAAGCAAATTACTTAAGAAAAAGCAAAAGCAATTGACTGTAATAAGAAGGCTCTGCACTCTCATCTAGAGATATATGCTTAACACAACATTGAAACTTGAGATTGTTATTTATAATATTGATACACTAAAGTGTCTTTTATGCAATTGAGTTCATTACTTGTATTTTTGTTCAATTAACATATTCAAAAATTATATTTTTCACATATTATATTTCTCTCACGAATTAAATCAAACGACATTAATAATAAATTTAAAAATCAAAATATTTCAATTTTTTGAATTTTAAAATTTGCTAGGCATAAGTGAATTGTCAATACTCTATTGAATTTAAATTTTGCAATTTTCTGAATGGCTTCCTTTGCCTCAACACTATTTCAAATGATTTATATAATCTTCAAGCAGATTACTTAAGAAAAAGCGAAAGCAATGGACTGTAATAAGAAGGTTCTGCATTCCCGTCTAGGGATATATGCTTAAAACAACATTGAAACTTAGGATTGCAACTTATAATATTCATCCACTTAATTGTATTTTCTACAATTAAGTCCATTACTTGTATTTTTGTTCAATTAACATATTCAAATATTGCATTTCTCTCACGAATGAAATCAAACGACAATAACAATAAATTTAAAAATCAAAATATCGCATTTTTGCAATTTTTAGAATTTCAAAATTTGTTAAGGAGAAATGAATTGTCAATACTATGTTGAATTTAACTTTTCCAATTTTCTGAATTGTCTCCTTTGTCTCAACGTAATTTGAAATGATTTATATAATCTTTAGGCAAATTACTTAAGGAAAAGCAAAAGCAATGGACTATAATCAAAATGTTCTGCACTCCCATCTAGGGATATATGCTTAACACAACCTTCAAATTTGAGATTGCTATTTATAATATTCATCGACTAAAGTGTATTTTATGCAATTAAGTCCATTACTTGTATTTTTGTTCAATTAACTTATTCAAATATTGTATCTTTCTCACCAATTAAATCAAACGACATTAACAACAAATTTAAAAATCAAAATATTACATTTTTGCAATTTTTAGAATTTTAAAATCTGTTAGGGATAAAGAAATTGTTAATAATATGTAGAATTTAAATTTCGTGATTTTCTTAATTGTCTCCTTTAACTCAATGTAATTTGAAACGATTTATAAAATTCTTGTATTCAGACAAATTACTTAGGAAAAAGGAAAACCAATGGACTCTAAACTATATATCTAGGGATATATACTTTACACAACCTAGAAACTTGAGATTATTATTTATAATATTCATATACTAAAGTGTCTTTTATGGAATTAAGTCCATTACTTGTATTTTTGTTCAGTTGACATGTTCAAATATTATATTTTTCACATATTATATTTTTCTCACCAATTAAATCAAACGACATTAACAATAAATTTTAAAATCAAAGTTTTGCATTTTTGCAATTTGTTGGAATTTTAAAATTTGCTAGGGATAAATGAATTGTCAATAGTCTGTTGAATTTAACTTTTTCAATTTTCTAAATTGTCGCTTTTCCCTCAGCGCAATTTGAAATGATTTATATAATTTTTGGGCAAATTACTTAAGAAAAAGCAAAAGCAATGGACTGTACTAAGAAGGTTCTGCACTCCCATATAAGGATATATGCTTAACACAAAAGTGAAATTTGGGTTTGCTATTTATAATATTCATCCACAAAAGTGTATTTTATGCAATTGAGTCCATTACTTGTATTTTTGTTCAATTAACATATTCAAATATTATATTTTTCTCACCAATTAAATCAAATGACATTAACATTAAATTTAAAAATCAAAATATTTCATTTTTGCAATTCTTCGAATTTTAAAATCTGCTAGAGATAAATGAATTGTCAATACTCTGTTGAATTTAAATTTTGCAATTTTCGGAATTGTCTCTTTTGCCTCAACATAATTTGAAATGATTTAAATAATTTTCAAGCAAATTACTTAAGAAAAAACAAAAGCAATCGACTATAAGAAGAAGGTTCTGCACTCCAATCTAGGGATATATACTTAACACAACATTAAAACTAGAGACTGCTATTTATAATATTCATCCACTAAAGTATATTTTATGCAATTGAGTCCATTACTTGTATTTTTGTTCAATTAACATATTCAAATATTATATTTTTCTCACTAATTAAATCAAGCGACATTAACAATAAATTTAAAAATCAAAATATTTCAATTTTGCAATTTTTCAAATTTTAAAATCTACTTGGGATAAGTGAATTGTCAATACATTGTTTAATTTAAATTTTGCAATTTTCTAAATTGTCTTTTTTGCCTAAACGCAATTTGAAATGATTTATATAATATTCAGTCAAATTACTTAAGAAAAAGCAAAAGCAATGGACTATAATAAGAAGATTTTGTACTCCCATATAGGGGTATATGCTTAACACAACAATGAAACTTAAGATTGATATTTATAATATTCATTGACTAAATTGTATTTTATGCAATTGAGTTTATTACTTGTATTTTTGTTCAATTAAGATATTCAAATATTGTATTTTTCTCACCAATCAAATCAAACGACATTAATAATAAATTTACATATCAAAATATTCCATTTTTGCAATTTTTAGAATTTTAAAATCTACTATTGAATTTAAATTTTGCAATTTTCTTAATTGTCTCATTTGCCTCAATGCAATTTGAAATCATTTGAAGAATTCTTGTCTTCAGAGAAATTTCTTAAGAAAAAGTAAAAGCAATGGACTATAATAAGAAGGTTCTGCACTCCTATCTAAGGGTATATGCTTAACACAACAATGAAACTTGGGATTGTTATTTATAATATTCATCCACTAAATTGTATTTTATGCAATTGAGTTTATTACTTGTATTTTAATTTAATTAAAATATTCAAATATTGTATTTTTCTCACCAATCAAATCAAACGACATTAACAATAAATTTAAAAATCAAAATATTGCATTTTTGCAGTTTTTAGAATTTTAAAATCTGTTAGAGATAAATGAATTGTTAATATTCTGTTGAATTTAAATTTGGTTATTTTCTGAATTGTCTCATTTGCCTCAAGACAATTTGAAAGGATTTATATAATCTTTATGCAAATTATTTAAGAAAAAGCAAAAGTAATGCACTGTAATAAGAAGGTTCTGCACTCCCATCTAGGGATATGTGCTTAGCACAACATTGAAACTTAGAATTGCTATTTATAATATTCATCCACTAAAGTTTATTTTATGTGATTGAGTTCATTACTTGTAATTTTGTTCAATTAACTTATTCAAATATTGTATTTTTCTAACCAATCAAATCAAACTACATTAACAACAAATTTAAAAATCAAAATATTGCACTTTTGTAATTTTTAGAATTTTAAAATCTGCTAGGGATAAATAAAATGTCAATAATCTGTTGAATTTAAATTTTGAAAATTTCCTAATTATCTCTTTTGCCTTAATGCAATTTGAAATAATTTATAGAATTATTGTCTTTAGACAAATTAGTTAAGAAAAAGGAAAAGGAAAGGACTTTAACAAAATGGTTCCCCACTCCCATCTAGGGATATACGCTTTACACGACCTTAAAACTTGAGATTGTTATTTATAATATTTAATCCACTAAAGTGTTTTTTATGAAATTGAGTCCATTACTTGTATTTTTGCTCAATTAACATATTCAAATATTATATTTTTCACATATTATTTTGAAGTTCCCAACTTCACCCTAGGATCTACTAGTTTGTGATACTGAGAAGGGGTTAATCAGTATCGTCACAATTCGCAATTCACAGGTAAGTGAACAACTTCATTCTCTTCTTAAAAGTGAACTCTTTCTCAAATTCGACTAAGGTAGATCTATTGCTACCTACTAATCACAATAGTCCCCAAAGTCACCTTTCAGACACCTTGCCTAATAAACAATTTGGATGTTCTTGTTTAGGTCTTCGTTAGGTTATAGGTTAGTTGATACTTTAGCTCCATTCACAACTCAATTCAAAACATAGAACGTAAAGCAAATTAAGGACACACGAGATTTACGTGGTTCCGTCAATGTGATGTACATCCACGGTGGTAGGGACTCTCCCTTACTGAGACTATCCATTATACTTGAGAATTCCAGTTACAATGGATGTCTTAATCTTCTGCTCCTTTCACTATTGCAATTACTAAGCAAGTACAATACAAAAAGTGTCACTTACTATGTCTACCCTTCTTCTAGCTTGTCTTGCCTCTGTTGAATTGAAAGGCTGCTCCACTGTCGCTTAGAAGTTCACTACAATGCTCTCTAACCTCTCTTGAAGAAATCTAGAAATATGTTGAGTTCTTTCCAATGCTTCGCCGAATTCCTTCTCTAGGTTGTCTCACACAGCTCCTACTTTCACCGTCTCACGGTCTCACCTGTCTCTTATTTCACGGTCTTACTGTTTCACGACCTATCCTCATGCTTCTGGTCTGTCACGCTGTTGCATGTTTTGGTCTCACGCCGTCTCCTAACATACACCAACGCTTCTGGTCTACCGTTTCACATCTCTTGGCCTGCCTCACGCTACTAGTTTTTCTAGTTCACGTCTTTCGGCCTGCCTCACACTTCTGGTTTGCTGTCTTCTCTTTTGGGTGGTCTCACGGATACCAGGTCTGTTGTCTTCTCTTTTGGGTGGTCACACGGATACCAGGTCTGTTGTCTTCTCTTCTGGGTGGTCTCACGGATACCAGGTCTGTTGTCTTCTCTTCCGGGTGATCTCATGGATACCAGGTTTGTTGTCTTCTCTTCCGGGTGATCTCACGGATACCAAGTCTGCTGTCTTCTCTTCCAGGTGGTCTCACGAATACCAGGTCTGCTATCTTCTCTTCCGGGTGGTCTGTTTCTTATTTCTCCTCTTGCTGGTTGTGTGTTTCTGGTTTGCTTACAAGAGGTGTTTCTGGTTTGCTTTTCTCTTCTTTTTGGCTAGTTGTTGTAGGGTTGTCGTTTATTCAATTGTGTTGGCCTTAACCAGTTTTGTCTTCCAAGGCCTTTATATATTCTCTTCCATGAAACCCTAATAGGGCTTACACGGCGGATTTACTTTTTGGCCCTTCCATGCGGCTTTACTTTCTTGCACACTTAACCCTAGTTGACAACAATTACAACCCATATAAGGCTGTGAGAACAACAATCTCCCCCTTTGTAATTGTTGGCAATACTTATAACAAAAGCCATTATGCAATAGTCCTTCATAATCTTCTTGGAGTAATAATCCAAAAGCAGATAGATTACAACTCCCCCTAAATATGCACTCCCCCTTCCTTAATAGCTCCCCCTACACTATTACTTCTCTCCCCCTTTGCCAACCAATTACAAATCTGAAAAACTTGCAAAGTAGAGATGAAGGATTCACCTGATTTTCAGGCTTGAGGAGGCATTCGCACAGACAGACTCATTATGTGCTTTTCAAATAGCTTTGTGGACAAAGATTTAGTTAGATCTTGTGTAGCCTCTTCATTAGATTTAGGTTCAACTTGTGAGAGTAAAGCAGTAGCTCCCACAATTCTTCTTCTTGTTGTAACTCCTATTGATGGGTCACCTATGATCTGATTTTCTTGATGAGCACTAGTCTATGTTTTCTTTGGCTTTCTTTCTTGCATAGTCTTAGTTGCAAGAGGATCTCTTTCTTCATCAATCACATACAAATTTCCAGCTGTTCTCTTCCCGGCTGCAACAATATTGCCTTTTTTACTCTTTACCTAGCAACCTGTTTTTGTGAATATTACCTTATGGTCTTCATTACATAGTTTGCTAACAGATGCTAGATTATATCTGAGTCCTTCAACGTGCAGAACATCTTTCAGCTTTCCTCTTTCAATGTTTATTGACCCTTGACCATTGATGTTGAGTGAATCATCATTGCCAAACTTGACTCTGCTTCTCTTGACTTGTTTAGTTTTGACAATTTACTCTTGTCTCTCATCATGTGTGAAGTGCATCCACTATCAAGGATCCACTGCTTATCCTTGTAGTTAGCTTTGAGTGCAATTTCAGCTATATTAGCCGCCTCCCTTTTAGCTTTACATTCATTCTTTTGAACTGGCTGGAAGATAGCTTTCTCCTTTTTATCAGCTTTGACTACACCACTTGTTTTCACAGTGCCATTGAGTGCCTTATCTTGCTTAGGGAGAAGTGTCATACATCTCTTGGCATTATGGCCATCCTACCCGCACCTTTCACACTGTTCTAAATTTTCCAATACAGCAAACTTATTCTTTGAAACCGCTAGTTTGGGCTTCCACCAACACTCCTTGTTAATGTGTCCTTGCTTTTTACAGTATGTGCAAGAATTCATGATAGGTGTTCTCCTCTAAATTTTGTATTGTCTCCCCCTGTATGGAGCATTGTATCTTCTCAAGTTGGAGACATATACTGGCCTTCTCCACCAGCAGTTACTTGCCTCATGACCCCAAACTCCACAATAAACACAGTGACCTTGAAACTGCCTCTTCTTGGGTCTAATCACAGCTTGTTTTCTTTTGTTCATTACTTGCTGTGTAGGCAAGGTGGCTAGCTTCTTTGCTTGTGTGGCTTTCATTTCAGCCACCTTCTTTTCCTTCTTTTGTTCAGCCGTAGCCCTTTGCTGGCTGACCTTCTTTTCTTCATTTTTGTTTGCCACCCTAGGTTGCTTCTTCAAATCCTCTTTATTCTCAGCTATCTTCTCTTGAGTCACAACCTTCTCTTTCAACTTCTGTGGCACATTCTTATTATCTTTAGGCAATGCAGCCTTAGATTGCTGCACTTTCTCCTCATTCTTCTTTTCTCTTGCAAAACTTGTTTCTCCTATCATTTCAAGCTTCTGCACGTTCTCTTCACTCCTTTTGAGTTGTTGCTGAAGTCTCAGCAACTCTTTCTCCATTCCTTCAAATTTTGAAGTCCTTGAGCCAAGCTCCATTGTAAGGTCTTCACATATTTTGATCTGTTCTTCAAATCTTCTCTTCAAGTCAATATGTTCAGCCCTTATTTCATCCTTTTGACTTTCTGCTTCCTCAATCTTTGCTTCAACTTGTTTTATATGGGCCTCCAACCTTCTTATGGTTCTACCCCTTCTGATTATCTCCTTTAAAGCTGCTTCTAACTCAGCTTCAAGATCTGGTTCTTCTTCATCAATCTCCTCTTCCTCTTCAGAGGTTGAACTACCACATCGAGCTGATGCCATAAAGGCATGCTCATCTGATGAGTCTACATCTTCCTCCTCATCGGCTTCTTTTGTCTAGCTCACATAACTCTTAAATGAGCCTCTCTTCTTCTTCTGTGGGTTAGCAGTCTTCTTGCTGGACTTCCTTGACTTGAATAATGGTCTTCTCCATTTTGAATTCTAATCATCATCACCATCCTCATCTTCATCATCAAGTTTCGCTTTACACTGAGAAGCAAAGTGTCCAGTCTGTCCACAACAATAACATCTCAAGGACAACTATTCTTTTCCCTTCTTAGACCCCTTTTTGAACTTCATTGTGAAGTATGCCAACACTTCACCTTCACTTTCTTCCTCATCATCATCATCCTCACTGGATGATTCTTCCTCTTCTTTTATCTTCAAGTGTTTCATAGCTTTGAAAGCTGCCTCCTTTGATACCTTTGACGTTGAGGAGCTCTCAGTTGACTTTATTCTCATCTCATATACAATGAGATTGCATTGGAGATCATGTAGAGACATAGAATTGAGATCTCTACTCTCCTCTATGGCTGCCACCTTTGAGGCAAACCTCTCAGGTAGAATTCTTAGAATTTTCTTCACAATAGATGAGTCCTTGTTCTTCCCATGACTTCTAAGATCGTTTACAGCATCAATAACCCTAGTGAAGAACTCTTGGACTATCTCATTTTTCTGCATTCTGAGAGATTCATATCTCTCCTTGAAAACTTGAAGCTTTGCCTCCTTCATTCTGCCATCACCTTCATAGACTTTCTGTAATCTGTCCCATATCTCCTTGGCAGATTTGTAGTCCATAACTTTAGCATATTCAGCATCTGTCAATGCTGAAATGATGACATTTGAGGCCTTCCCATTTATCTCAAACTGTTTTAATTCCTCTAGGGTTGGATCTTTACCTTCTTCTGGAGGCTCAAAACCCTCCTGTACAGATTTTACTACGTTCATGCCCATGGTTGCAAATACAACCTGCATTCTCGCTCTCCACATATGGTAGTTGGTTTCGTTGAAGATTGGAACCTTCTTGCTGTAAGTAGTGCTGGTGCTAGTATCGACATCCATTTCTCAGTATGCTAAACAAGTTAAAACTTCTGGAGCTCTTTAAACTAGTACACCAAGCTATTAAGTTTTATCCTGGTGAACTTGTGCTCTGATACCAATTGAAGTTCCCAACTTCACCGTAGGATCTACTAGTTTGTGATACTGAGAAGGGGGCTGAATCAATATCATCACAATTCACAATTCGCAGGTAAGTGAACAACTTCAATTTCTTCTTAAAAGCAAACTCTTTCTCAAATTCAACTAAGGTAGATCTATTGCTACCTACTAATCACAATAGTCCCCAAAGTCACCTTTCAAACACCTTGCCTAATAGACAATTCGAATGTTCTTGTTTAGGTCTTCGTTAGGTTATGGGTTGGTTGATACTTTAGTTGCATTCACAACTCAATTCAAAACACATAACGTAAAGAAAATCAAGGACACACGAGATTTACGTGGTTCCGTCAATGTGACGTACATCCACGGTGGTAGGGACTCTCCCTTACTGAGACTATTCATTATACTTGAGAATTCCAGTTACAATGGATGTCTTAATCTTCTGCTCCTTTCACTATTACAATTACTAAGTAAGTACAATACAAAAAGTGTCACTTACTGTGTCTACCCTTCTTCTAGCTTGTCTTGCCTCTGTTGAATTGAAAGGCTGCTCCACTGCCGCTTAGAAGTTCACCGCAACACTCTCTAACCTCTCTTGAAGAAATCTGGAAATACGTTGAGTTCTTTCTGATACTTCGCCGAATTCCTTCTCTAGGTTGTCTCACATAGCTCCTGCTTTCACCGTCTCACGGTCTCACCCGTCTCCTATTTCACGGTCTTACTGTTTCACGGCCTATCCTCATGATTATGGTCTATCATGTCGTTGAACGTTCTGGTCTCACGCCATCTCCTGGCATACACCCACGCTTCTGGTCTACTGTTTCACGTCTCTTGACCTGCCTCACGCTACTGGTTTTTCTGGTTCACATCTTTCACCTTGCCTCACGCTTCTGGTCTGTTGTCTTCTCTTCCGGGTGGTCTCACGGATACCAAGTCTGTTGTCTTCTCTTCTGGGTGGTCTCACGGATACCAAGTCTGTTGTCTTCTCTTCCGAGTGGTCTCACGGATACCAGGTCTGTTGTCTTCTCTTCCGGGTGGTCTGTTTCTTATTTCTCCTCTTGCTGGTTGTGTGTTTCTGGTTTGCTTGTAAGAGGCATTTCTAGTTTGCTTTTCTCTTCTTTTTGGCTGGTTGTTGTAGGGTTACCATTTATTCAATTGTGTTGGCCTTAACCAATTTTGTCTTCCAAGGCCTTTATATACTCTCTTCCATGAAACCCTAATAGGGCTTATGTGGCAGATTTACGTTCTTGCCCTTACGCGGCGAATTTACTTTTTTGTCCTTCCATGTGGCTTTACTTTCTTGCACACTTAACCCTAGTTGACAACAATCACAACCCATATAAGGTTGTGGGAACAACATATATTTTTCTCACTAATTAAATCGAACAACATGAACAATAAATTTAAAAATCAAAATATTTCAATTTTGCAAGTTTTGGATTTTTAGAATTTTAAAATCTACTAGGGATAAGTGAATTCTCAAAACTCTATTGAATTCAAATTTTGAAATTTTCTAAATTGTCTCCTTTGCCTAAACACAATTTAAAATGATGTGTATTTTATACAATTGAGTCCATTATTTGTATTTTTATTTAATTAAGATATTCAAATATTGTATTTTTCCCACCAATCAAATCAAACGATATTAACAATAAATTTAAAAATCAAAATATCACATTTTTTCAATTTTTAAAATTTATTAAGGATAAATGAATTATCAATACGTTATTGAATTTAACTTTAGCAATTTTCTGAATTGTCTCCTTTGCCTTAACGCAATTTGAAATGATTTATATAATTTTCAACCAAATTACTTAAGAAAAAGCAAAAGTAATGGACTGTAATAAGAAGGTCTTGCACTTCCATCTAAGGATATATGCTTAACACAACATTGAAACGTGAGATTGCTATTTATAATATTCATCCACTAAGGTGTATTTTATGCAATTGGGTCCATTATGTGTATTTTTGTTCAATTAACATATTCAAATATTGTATTTTTCACATAATATATTTTTCTCTCCAATCAAATCAAACAACATTAATAATAAATTTAAAAATCAAAATATTCCATTTTTGCAATTTTTAGAATTTTAAAATATGCTCGGAATAAATAAATTGTTAATAATCTGTAGAATTTAAATTTTACAATTTTCTTAATTGTCTCCTTTACCTCAATGTAATTTGAAACGATTTATAGAATTCCTGTGTCTAGACAAATTACTTAGAAAAAAAGGAAAACCAATGGACTCTAAAAAGTTGGTTTCCCACTCTCATTTAGGGATATATGCTTTATACAACCTTGAAACTTGAGATTGTTATTTATAATATTCATCCACTAAAGAGTAATTTATAGAATTGAGTCCATTACTTGTATTTTTGTTCGATTGACATATTCAAATATTATATTTTTGACATATTATATTTTTCTCACCAATTAAATCAAACAACATTCACAATAAATTTAAAAATCAAAATATTGCATTTTTGCAATATTTAGAATTTTAAAATCTACTAGGGATAAATGGATTGTGAATACTCTGTTAAATTTAACTTTTGCAAATTTTCAGAATTGACTCCTTTGCCTCAATGCAATTTGAAATAATTTATATAATCTTCAGGCAAATTATTTAAGAAAAAGCAAAAGCAATCAACTGTAATAAGAAGGTTTTGCACTCCCATCTAGGAATATATGCTTAACACAAAATTGAAACTTGGGACTACTATTTATAATATTGATCCACTAAAGTATATTTTATGCAATTGAGTCAATTACTTGTATTTTTGTTTAATTAACATATTCAAATATTATATTTTTCACATATTATATTTTTCTCAACAATTAAATCAAACTACATTAACAATAAATTGAAAAATCAAAATATTTCAATTTTGCAATTTTTCAAATTTCAAAATCTACTAGGGATAAGTGAGTTGTCAGTACTCTGTTGAATTGACATTTTGCAATTTTCTAAATTGTCTCCTTTGCCTAAATGCAATTTGAAATGATTAATATAATCTTCAGGAAAATTACTTAAGAAAAAGGAAAAGCAATGAACTGTAATAAGAAGGTTCTGCACTCCAATCTCAGGATATATGCTTAATACAATAATGAAACTTGGGATTTCTATTTATAATATTCATCCACTAAATTGTTTTTTATGCAATTGAGTCCATTACTTGTATTTTTGTTCAATTAAGATATTCAAATATTGTATTTTTCACACCAATCAAATCAAACGACATTAGCAATAAATTTGAAAATCAAAATTTTACATTTTTGCAATTTTTAGAATTTTAAAATCTACTAGGGATAAATGAATTGTTAATATGTTGTTAAATTTAACTTTTGCAATTTTCTAAATTGTCTCCTTTGCCTTAACGTAATTTGAAATGATTTATATAATCTTCAGCCAAATTACTTAAGAAAAAGCAAAAGTAATGGACTGTAATAAGAAGGTTTTGCACTTCCATTTAGGAATATATGCTTAACACAACATTAAAACTTGGGTTTGCTATTTATAATATTCATCCACTAAAGTGTATTTTATTGAATTGAGTCCATTACATGTATTTTTGTTCAATTAACATATTCAAATATTGTATTTTTCACATATTATATTTTTATCACCAATCAAATCAAATGACATAAACAATAAATTTAAAATCAAAATATTACATTTTTCCAATTTTTAGTATTTTAGAATCTGCTCAAAATAAAGAAATTGTTAATAATCTGTAAAATTTAAATTTTGCAATTTTCTTAATTGTCTCTTTTGCCTCAATGTAATTTGAAATGATTTATAGAATTCTTGTCTTCAGACAAATTACTTAGAAAAAAGGAAAACCGATGGACACTAAAAAGTTGGTTCCCCACTCCCATCTAGGGATATATGCTTTACACAACCTTGAAACTTGAGATTGTTATGTATAATACTCATCCACTAAAGTGTATTTTATGGAATTGAGTCCATTACTTGTATTTTTGTTCAATTAACTTATTCAAATATTATATTTTTTACACCAATCAAATCAAACGACATTAACAACAAATTTAAAAATCAAAATATTGTATTTTTGCAATTTTTAGAACTTTAAAATCAGTTAGGGATAAATAGATCATCAATAATCATTAGATTTTAAATTTTTCAATTTTCTTAATTGTCTCCTCTGCCTCAGTGCAATTTAAAACAATTTATAAAATTCTTGTCTTCTAACAAATTACTTAGGAAAAAAGAAAAGTAATGGACTCGAATAAGATGGTTCCCCACTCCCATCTAGGGATATATGCTTTACAAAACCTTAAAACTTGAGATTGTTATTTATAATATTCATTCACTAAAATGTATTTTAAGCAATTGAGTCCATTACTTGTAATTTTGTTCAATTAACTTACTCAAATATTATATTTTTCTCACCAATCAAATCAAACAACATTAACAACAAATTTAAAAATCAAAATATTGCATTTTTGCAATTTTTAAAACTTTAAAATCAGTTAGGGATAAATAAATCGTCAATAATCATTAGAATTTAAATTTTTCAATTTTCTTAATTGTCTCCTCTGCCTCAGTGCAATTTAAAATGATTTATGGAATTCTTGTTTTTTAACAAATTACTTAGGAAAAAGGAAAAGCAATGGACTCGAATAAGATGGTTTCCCACTCCCATCTAGGGATATATGTTTTACACAACCTTGAAACTTAAGATTATTATTTATAATATTCATCCATTAAAGTGTAGTTTATGCAATTTAGTCCATTACTTGTAATTTTGTTCAATTAACTTACTCAAATATTATATTTTTCCCACAAATTAAATGAAATGACATTAACAATAAATTTACAAATGAAAATATTTCAATTTTGTAATTTTTCAAATTTTAAAATTTGCTAGGGATAAATGAATTGTCAATACTCTATTGAATTTAAATTTTTCAAATTTCTTAATTGCCCCCTTTGCCTCAATGCAATTTGAAATGATTTATAGAATTCTTGTCTTCAGACAAATTAGTTAAGAAAAAGGAAAAGGAATGGACTCTAATAAGATGGTTCCCCACTTTCATCTGGGGATATATGCTTCACACAACCTTGGAACTTGAGATTGGTATTTATAATATTCATCCTCTAAAGTGTATTTTATGCAATTGAGTCCATTACTTGTATTTTTGTTCAATTAACTTATTCAAATATTGTATTTTTCACACCAATCAAATCAAACGACATTAACAACAAATTTAAAAATCAAAATATTGTATTTTTGCAATTTTTAGAACTTTAAAATCAACTAGGAATAAATAAATCATCAATAATCATTAGAATTTAAATTTTGCAATTTTCTTAATTGTCTCCTCTGCCTCAGTGCAATTTAAAATGATTTATGGAATTCTTGTTTTTTAACAAATTACTTAGGAAAAAGGAAAAGAATGGACTCGAATAAGATGGTTTCCCACTCCCATCTAGGGATATATGCTTTATACCACCTTGAAACTTGAGATTATTATTTATAATATTCATCCATTAAAGTGTAGTTTATGCAATTTAGTCCATTACTTCTAATTTTGTTCAATTAACTTACTCAAATATTATATTTTTCTCACCAATCAAATCAAACGACATTAACAACAAATTTGAAAATCAAAATATTGCACTTTTGCAATTTTTAGAATTTTAAAATCTGCTAGAGATAAATAAATTGTCAATAATCTATTGAATTTAAATTTTTAAAATTTCTTAATTGTCCCCTTTGCCTCAATGCAATTTGAAATGATTTATAGAATTCTTGTCTTCAGACAAATTAGTTAAGAAAAAGGAAAAAGAATGGACTCTAATAAGATGGTTCCCCACTCCCATCCGGAGATATATGCTTCACACAACCTTGAAACTTGAGATTGCTATTTATAATATTCATCCTCTAAAGTGTATTTTATGCAATTGAGTCCATTACTTGTATTTTTATTTAATTAACTTATTCAAATATTGTATTTTTCACACCAATCAAATCAAACGACATTAGCAACAAATTTAAAAATCAAAATATTGTATTTTTGCAATTTTTAGAACTTTAAAATCAGTTAGGAATAAATAAATCATCAATAATCATTAGATTTTAAATTTTGCAATTTTCTTAATTGTCTCCTCTACCTCAGTGCAATTTAAAACGATTTATAAAATTCTTGTCTTCTAACAAATTACTTAGGAAAAAGGAAAAGCAATGGACTCGAATAAGATGGTTTCCTACTCCTATCTAGGGATATACGCTTTACACAACCTTAAAACTTGAGATTTTTATTTATAATATTCAGTCACTAAAGTGTATTTTATGCAATTGAGTCCATTACTTGTAATTTTGTTCACTTAACTTACTCAAATATTGTATTTTTCTCACCAATCAAATCAAACAACATTAACAAGTTTAAAAATCAAAATATTGCACTTTTGCAATTTTTAAAATTTTAAAATCTATTAGGGATAAATAAATCGTCAATAATCATTAGAATTTAAATTTTACAAATTTCATAATTGTCTGCTTTGCCTCAGTGCAATTTAAAATGATTTATGGAATTCTTGTTTTTTAACAAATTACTTAGGAAAAAGGAAAAGCAATGGACTCGAATAAGATGGTTTCTCACTCCCATCTAGGGATATATGTTTTACACAACCTTGAAACTTGAGATTATTATTTATAATATTCATCCACTAAAGTGTATTTTATTCAATTTAGTCCATTACTTGTAATTTTGTTCAATTAACTTATTCAAATATTGTATTTTTCTCACCAATTAAATCCAACGACATTAATAACAAATTTAAAAATCAAAATATTGCACTTTTTTATTTTTTTTAAATTTTAAAATATGCTAGAAATAAATAAATTGTCAATAATATGTTAAATTTAAATTTTTAAAATTTCTTAATTGTCCCCTTTGCCTCAATGCAATTTGAAATGATTTATAGAATTCTTGTATTTTTGTAATTTTTAGAACTCTAAAATCAGCTAGGGATAAATAAATCATCAATAATCATTAGAATTTAAATTTTGCAATTCTCTTAATTGTCTCCTCTGCCTCAGTGCAATTTAAAACAATTTATAAAATTCTTGTCTTTTAACAAATTACTTAGGAAAAAGGAAAAGCAACAGACTAGAATAAGATGGTTCCCCACTCCCATCTAGGGATATATGCTTTACACAGTCTTGAAACTTGAGATTGCTATTTATAATATTTATCCACTAAAGTGTATTTTATGCAAGTGAGTCCATTACTTGTAATTTTGTTCAATTAACTTACTCAAATATTATGTTTTTCTCCCCAATCAAATCAAACAACATTAACAAAAAATTTAAAAATCAAAATAATGAACTTTTGCAATTTTTAGAGTTTTAAAATCTACTAGGGATAAATAAATTGTCAATAATTTGTTGAATTTAAATTTTGAAAATTTCTTAATTGTCCCCTTTGCCTCAATGCAATTTGAAATGATTTATAGAATTCTTGCCTTTAGACAAATTAGTTAAGAAAAAGGAAAAGGAATAGACTCTAATAAGATGGTTCAGCACAACTTGAAAGTTGGGATTGCTATATATAATATTCATCCACTAAAGTGTCTTTTATGCAATTCAGTCCATTACTTGTATTTTTGTTCAATTAACACATTCAAAGATGATCTTTTTCACATATTATATTTTTCTCACCAATTAAATCAAACAACATTAGCAATAAATTTAAAAATGAAAATATTTCAATTTTACAATTTTTAGAATTTTAAAATTTATTAGGGATAAATGAATTGTCAATACTATGTTGAATTTAAATTTTGCAATTTTCTAAATTATCTCTTTTGCCTCAACGCAATTTGAAATAATTTGTATAATCTTCAAGCAAATTACTTAAGAAAAAACAAGGGCAATGGACTGTAATAACAAGGTTCTACACTCCCATCTAGCGATATATGCTTAACACAACATTGAAATTTGGGATTGCTATTTATAATATTCATCCACTAAAGTGTTTTTTATGCAATTGAGTCCATCACTTGTAATTTTATTCAATTAACATATTCAAATATTATATTTTTCACATACTATATTTTTCTCACCAATCAAATCAAACGACATTAACAACAAATTTAAAAATCAAAATATTGCATTCTTGCAATTTTTAGAATTTTAAATTCTGTTGGGGATAAATAAATTCTCAATAATCTGTTGAATTTAAATTTTGAAATTTTCTTAATTTTCTCCTTTGCCTTAATGCAATTTGAAATGATTTATAGAATTCTTGTCTTCAGACAAATTGCTTAAGAAAAAGGAAAAGCAATGGATTCTAATAAGGTGGTTTCCCCCTCCTATCCAAGGATATATGCTTCACATAACCATGAAACTTGACATTGCTATTTATAATATTCATCCACTAAAGTGTCTTTTATGCAATCCAGTCCATTACTTGTATTTTTACTCAATTAACATATTCAAATATTATATTTTTCACATATTATATTTTTCTCACCAATTAAATCAAACGAAATTAACAATAAATTCAAAAATCAAAATAATTCAATTTTGTAATTTTTAGAATTTTAAAATCTGTTAGGGATAAGTGAATTGTCAATACTCTGTTCAATTTAAATTTTGCAATTTTCTAAATTGCCTCCTTTACTTCAACGTAATTTGAAATAATTTATATAATTTTCACGCAAATTACTTAAGAAAAAACAAGTGCAATGGACTGTAATAAAAGTTTCTACACTCCCATCTAAAGATATATGTTTAACACAACATTGAAACTTGGGATTGCTATATATAATATTCATCCACTAAAATGTATTTTATGCAATTGAGTCTATTACTTGTATTTTTTTTCAATTAAGATGTTCAAATATTGTATTTCTCTCACCAATCAAATCAAATGACATTAAAAATAAATTTAAAAATCAAAATATTGCATTTTTGTAATTTTTAGAAATTTAAAATCTGACAGGGATAAATAAATGGTCAATACTCTGTTGAATTTAAATTTTACAATTTTCTTAATTCCCTCCTTTGCCCCAATGCAATTTGAAATGATTTATAGAATTCTTGTCTTCAAACAAATTACTTAAGAAAAAGGAAAATCAATGGACTCTAATAAGGTGATTCCTCACTCTTATATAGGGATATATACTTCACACAACCTTGAAACTTAATATTGCTATTTATAATATTCATCCACTAAAATGTCTTTTATGCAATTGCGTCCATTACTTGTATTTTTGCTCAATTAACATATTCAAATATTTTATTTTTCACATATTATATTTTTCTCACCAATTAAATCGAACGATATTAATAATAAATTCAAAAATCAAAATATTTCAATTTTGCAATTTTTAGAATTTAAAAATTTGCTAGGGATAAATGAATTGTCAATAGTCTGTTGAAGTTAAATTTTGCAATTTTCTGAATTGTGCCCTTTGCCTCAACGCAATTTGAAATGATTTATATAATCTTCAAGCAGGTTACTTAAGAAAAAGCAAAAGTAATAGATTGTAATAAGAAGATTCTACACTCCCATCTAGAGAAATATGCTTAACACAACATTGAAACTTGGGTTTGCTATTTATAATATTCATCCAATAAATTGTATTTTATGCAATTAAGTCTATTACTTATTCAAATATTATATTTTTCACGTATTATATTTTTCTCAGCAATTAAATTGAACGACATTAACAATAAATTTAAAAATCAAAATATTTCAATTTTGCAATTTTTCGAATTTTAAAATTTGTTAGGGATAAATGAATTGTCAATACTCTATTGAATTTAAATTTTTCAATTTTCTGAATTGCCTCCTTTGCCTTAAAGTAATTTGAAATGATTTATATAATTTTCAGGCAAATTACTTAAGAAAAAGTAAAAGCAATGGATTGTAATAAAAAGGTTCTGTAATTCCATCTAGGGTTATATCCTTAACACAACATTGAAACTTGAGATTGTTATTTAAAATATTCATCCACTAAAGTGTATTTTATGCAATTGAGTCCATTACTTGTATTTTTGTTCCATTAAGATATTCAAATATTGTATTTTTCACCAATCAAATCAAATGACATTAACAATAAATTTAAAAATCAAAATATTGCATTTTTGGAATTTCTAGAATTTTCAAATCTACTAGGGATAAATAAATTGTCAATTCTCTATTGAATTTAAATTTTGCTATTTTCTGAATTGTCTCCTTTGCCTCAACGCAATTTGAAATGATTTATATAATCATCAGGAAAATTACTTATGAAAAAGCAAAAACAATCGACTGTAATAAGAAGATCCTGCACTTCCATCTAGGGATATATGCTTAATACAACATTGAAACTTGAGACTGCTATTTATGATATTCATCCATTAAAGTGTATTTTATGCAATTGAGTCCATTACTTGTAATTTTGTTCAATTAAGATATTCAATTATTGTATTTTTCTCGCCAATCAAATCAAACAACATTAACAACAAATTCAAAAATTAAAATATTGCATTTTTGCAACTTTTAGAATTTTTAAATCTGCTAAGGATAAATGAATTGTCAATATTCTGTTGAATTTCAATTTTGCAACTTTCTTATTTCTCTCCTTTTCCTTGATGCAATTTGAAATGATTTATAGAATTCTAGTCTTCAGTCAAATTACTTAAGAAAAAGGAAAAGTAATGGACTCTAATAAGATGGTTTCACACTCCTATTTAGGGATATATGTTTCACACAATCTTGAAACTTGGGATTGTTGTTTATAATATTTATCCACTAAAGCATCTTTTATGCAATTCAATCCATTGCTCGTATTTTTGTTCAATTAAGATATTCAAATATTATTTTTTTCACATATTAAATTTCTCTCACCACTTAAATCAAACAACATTAACAATAAATTTAAAAATCAAAATATTTCAATTTTGAAATTTTTAGAATTTTAAAATCTACTAGGAATAAATGAATTGTCAATACTCCATTAAAGTTAAATTTTGCAATTTTCTTATTTCTCTCCTTTTCCTCGATGCAATTTGAAATGATTTATAGAATTATGATATTTAGTCAAATTACTTAAGAAAAAGGAAAAGCAATGGACTTTAATAAGATGGTTCCACACTCCTATCTAAGGATATATGCTTCACACAATCTTGAAACTTGGGATTGTTGTTTATAATATTTATCCACTAAAGTGTCTTTTATGCAATTCAATCCATTGCTCGTATTTTTGTTCAATTAATATATTTAAATATTATATTTTTCACATATTATATTTCTCTCACCACTTAAATCAAACAACATTAATAATAAATTTAAAAATCAAAATATTTCAATTTTGAAATTTTTAGAATTTTAAAATCTACTAGAAATAAATGAATTGTCAATACTCCATTGAAGTTAAATTTTGCAATTTTCTAAATTGTATCCTTTGCCTCAACACAATTTGAAATGATTTATATAATATTCAAGCAAATTACTTATGAAAAACAAAAGCAATGGATTGTAATAAGAAGGTTCTACACTCCCATCTAAGGATATATGCTTAACACAACATTGAAACTTGGGACTGCTATTTATGATATTCATTCATTAAAGTGTATTTTATGCAATTGAGTCCATTACCTGTATTTTTGGTCAATTAAGATATTCAAATATTGTATTTTTCTCACAAATCAAATTAAACAACATTAACAATAAATTTAAAAATCAAAATATTGCATTTTTGCAATTTTTAGAATTTTAAAATTTGTTAAGGATAAATGAATTATCAATATATTGTTCAATTTAAATTTTCCAATTATCTTTATTGTCTCCTTTGCCTCAATGCAATTTCAAATGATTTATAGAATTCTTGTCTTCAGACAAATTACTTAAGAAAAAGGGAAAGCAATGGACTCTAACAAGGTGGTTCCCCACTCCTATTTAGGGATATATGCTTCACACAACCCTGAAACTTGAGATTGCTATTTATAATATTCAGCCACTAAAGTGTCTTTTATGCAATAGAGTTCATTACTTGTATTTCTGTTCAATTAACAAATTCAAATATTATATTTTTCTCAACAATTAAATTGAACGACATTAACAATAAATTTAGAAATCAAAATATTTCAATTTTGCAATTTTTTGAATTTTAAAATCTACTAGGGATAAATGAATTGTCAATAATCTATTGAATTTAAATTTTGCAATTTTTTGAATTGTCTCATTTACTTCAAGGAATTTGAAATGATTTATATAATCTTTAGGTAGGTTATTTAAGAAAAAACCAAAGCAATAGACTGTAATAAAAAGGATCTACACTCTTATCTAAGGATATATGTTTAACACAACATTGAAACTTGAGATTGTTATTTATAATATTCATCTACTAAAGTGTATTTTATGCAATTAAGTCCATTACTTGTATTTTTGTTCGATTAAGATATTCAAATATTGTAATTTTCACACCAATAAAATCAAATGACATTAACAATAAATTTAAAATTCAAAACATTGTATTTTTGCAATTTCTAGAATTTTAAAATTTGCTAGGGATAAATGAATTGTCAATACTTTGTTGAATTTAAATTTTGCAATTTTCTGAATTGTGTCCTTTGCCTCAACGCAATTTGAAATGATTTATATAATCTTCAGGCAAATTACTTGAGAAAAAGCAAAAGCAATAGACTATAATAAGAAGATTATGCACTCCCATCTAGAGATATATGCTTAACACAACATTGAAACTTGAGTTTGCTATTTATAATATTCATCCACTAAATTGTATTTTATGCAATTGAGTCCATTACTTGTATTCCTATTCAATTAACATATTCTAATATTATATTTTTCACGTATTATGTGTTTCTCAGCAATTAAATTAAATGACATTAACAATACATTTAGAAATCAAAATATTTCAATTTTGCGATTTTTCGAATTATAAAATCTGCTAGGGATAAATGAATTGTCAATACTCTATTGAATTTAAATTCTACAATTTTCTGAATTGTCTCTTTTGCCTTAAAGTAATTTGAAATGATCTATATAATTTTCAGGCAAATTACTTAAAAAAAAAGCAAAAGTAATGGATTGTAATAAGAAGGTTCTATAATCCCATACAGGGTTCGCAACATTGAAATTTAAGATTGCTATTTATAATATTTATCCACTAAAGTGTATTTTGTGCAATTGAGTCCATTAGTTGTATTTTTGTTTAATTAAGATATTCAAATATTGTATTTTTCACACCAATCAAATCAAACGACATTAACAATAAATTGAAAAATCAAAATACTGCATTTTTGCAAGTTCTAGAATTTTAAAATATGTTAGGAATAAATGAATTGTCAATTCTCTATTGACTTTAAATTTTGCTATTTTCTAAATTGTCTCCTTTATTTCAACGCAATTTGAAATGATTTATATAATCATCAGACAAATTACCTATGAAAAAGCAAAAGCAAACGATTATAATAAGAAGGTTCTACACTCCCATCTAGGGATATATGCTTAACTCAATATTGAAATTTGGGACTACTATTTATGATATTCATCCACTAATGTGTATTTTATGCAGTTAACTCCATGACTTGTATTTTTGTTCAATTAAGATATTCAAATATTGTATGTTTCTCACCAATAAAATCAAACGACATTAACAATAAATTTAAAAATCAAAACATTCCATTTTTGCAATTTTTAGAATTTTAAAATCTGCTAAGGTTAAATGAATTGGCAATACTCTATTGAATTTAAATTTTTCAATTCTCTTAATTGTCTCCCTTGCCTCAATGCAATTTGAAATAATTTATAGAATTATTGTCTTCACACAAATTACTTAAGAAAAAGGAAAAGCAATGAGCTCTAATAAGGTGGTTCCCCACTCCTATCTAAGGATATATGCTTCATACAACCTTGAAACTTGAGATTTCTATTCATAATATTCATCCACTAAAGTGTCTTTTATGCAATTGAGTCCATTACTTGTATTTTTGCTCATTTAACATATTCAAATATTATATTTTTCACATATTATATTTTATTCACCAATTAAATCAAACGACATTAACAATAAATTCTAAAATGAAAATATTTCAATTTTGCAATTTTTAGAATTTGAAAATCAACTAGGGATAAATGAATCGTCAATAGTTTGTTGAAGTTAAATTTTGCAATTTTCTGAATTGTGTCCTTCGCCTCAACACAATTTGAAATGATTTATATAATTTTCAGCCAAATTACTTAAGAAAAAGCAAAAGCAATCGACTGTAATAAAAAAGTTTTGCACTCCCATATAGGAATATATACTTAACACAACATTGAAACTTGGGACTACTATTTATAATATTCATCCACTAAAGTCCATTACTTGTATTTTTGTTCAATTAAGATGTTCAAATATTGTATTTTTCTCACCAATCAAATCAAACGACATTAACAACAAATTTAAAAATCAAAATATTGCACTTTTGCTATTTTTAGAATTTTAAAATCTGATAAGGATAAATAAATTGTCAATAATCTATTGAATTTAAATTTTGCAATTTTCATAATTGCCTCTTTTGCCTCAATGCAATTTGAAATGACTTATAAAATTCTTCACTTCAGACAAATTACTTTAAAAAAAAGGAAAAGCAATGGACTCTAATAAAATGGTTCCGCACTCCCATCTAGGGATATATGCTTCACACAATCTTGAATCTTGGGATTACTATTTATAATATTCATCCACTAAAGTATCTTTTATGGAATTGAGTCCATTATTTGTATTTTTGTTCAATTCACATATTCACATATTATATTTTTCTTAGCAATTAAATCAAACGACATTAATAATAAATTTAAAAATGAAAATATTTCAATTTTGCAATTTTTATAATTTTAAAATCTGTTAGGGATAAATGAATTGTCAATACTTTGTTGAATTTAAATTTTACAATTTTATAAATTATCACCTTTGCCTCAATGCAATTTGAAATGATTTATGTAATCTTTAGGCAAGTTACTTAAGAAAAAACAAAAGCAATGGACTGTAATAAGATGGTTCTGCACTCCCATCTAAGGATATATGCATAACACAACATTGAAACTTGGGATTGTTATTTATAATCTTTATGCACTAAAGTGCATTTTATGCAATTGAGTCCATTACTTATATTTTTGTTCAATTAAGATATTTAAATATTGTATTTTTCTCACCAATCAAATCAAATGACATTCACAATAAATTGAAAAATCAAAATATTGCATTTTTGCAATTTTTAGAATTTTAAAATCTGCTAGGGATAAATGAATTGTCAATACTCTGTTGAATTGAAAATTTGCTATTTTCCGAATTGTCTCTTTTGCCTCAACGCAATTTGAAATGATTTATATCATCATTAGGCAAATAACTTATTAAAATGCAAAAGCAACGGACCATAATAAGAAGGTTCTGCACTCCCATCTAAGGATATATGCTTAACATAACATTGAAACTTGGGATAGTTGTTTATAATATTCATCCACTAAAGTGTATTTTATGCAAATGAGTCCATTACTTGTATTTTTGTTTAATAAAGATATTCAAATATTGTATTTTTCTCACCAATCAAATAAAAAACAATGGATTGTAATAAGAAGGTTTTGTACGCCCATCTAGGGATATATGCTTAACACAACATTGAAACTTAGGACTACTATTTATAATATTCATCCCCTAAAGTGTATTTTATGCAATTGAATCCATTACTTGTATTTTTGTTCAATTAACTTATTCAAATATTGTATTTTTCTCACCAATCAAATCAAATGACATTAACAACAAATTTAAAAATCAAAATATTGTATTTTTTCAATTTTTAGAATTTTAAAATCTACTAGAGATAAATAAGTTGTCAATAATGTGTTGAATTTAAATTTTTCAATTTCCTTAATTGTCTCATTTACCTTAATGCAATTTTAAATGATTTATAAAATTCCTATCTTCAGACAAATTAGTTAAGAAAAAGGAAAAGTAATGAACTCTAATAAGATTATTCTGCACTCTCATCTAAGGATATATGTTTAACACAACATTGAAACTTGGGATTGCTATTTATAATATTCATCCACTAAAGTGTCTTCTATGCAATTAAGTCCATTACTTGTGTTTTTGTTCAATTAACATATTCAAATATTATATTTTTCACATATTATATTTTTCTCACCAATTAAATCAAACGATATTAACAATAAATATAAAAATCAAAATATTTCAATTTTGCAATTTTAAGAATTTTAAAATCTAATAGGGATAACTAAATTGTCAATACTCTGATAAATTTAAATTTTGCAATTTTCTAAATTGTTTCCTTTGCCTCAATGCAATTTGAAATGATTTATATAATTTTTAGGCAAATCACTTAAGAAAAAGCAAGAGTAATGGACTGTTATAAGAAGGTTCTGCACTCTCATTTAGAGATATATGCTCAACCCAACATTGAAACTTGGGATTCCAATTTATAATATTCATCCACTAAAGTGTATTTTATGCAATTGAGTCCATTACTTGTATTTTTGTTCAATTAACATATTCAAATATTGTATTTTTCTCTTTAATCAAATCAAATGATGTTAACAACAAATTTTAAAATAAAAATATTGCATTTTGGCAATTTTTAGAATTTTAACATCTGCTAGGGAAAAATAAATTGTCAATAATTTGTTGAATTTAAAATTTTCAATTATCTTAGTTGTCTCCTTTGCCTCAATACAATTTTAAATGATTTATAGAATTTCTATCTTTAGACATATTATTTAAGAAAAAGGAAAAGCAATGGACTCTAATAAGATGATTCTACACTCTCATCTAGGGATATATGCTTCATACAACCTTGAAACTTGAGTTTGCTATTTATAATATTCATCCACTAAAATATCTTTTATACAATTGAGTCCATTACATGTATCTTTATTCAATTAACATATTCAAATATTCTATTTTTTGCATATTATATTTTTCTCACCAATTAAATCAAACGACATTAATAATAAATTTAAAAATCAAAATATTGCATTTTTGCAATTGTTAGAATTTTAAAATCGATTAGGGATAAATGAATTATCAATACTCTGTTGAATTTAACTTTTGCAATTTTTTAAATTGTCTCCTTTGCCTCAACGCAATTTGAAATGATTTATATAATTTTCAAGTAAATTACTTAAGAAAAAGCAAAAGCAAAGGACTGTAATAATAAGGTTCTTCACTCCCATCTAAAGATATATGCTTAACACAACATTGAAATTTGGGTTTGCTATTTATAATATTCATCCATTAAAGTTTATTTTATACAATCAAGTCCATTACTTGTATTTTTGTTCAATTAACATATTCAAATATTATATTTTTCCATATCATATTTTTCTCACCAATTAAATCAAATGACATTCACATTAAATTTAAAAATCAAAATACTTCAATTTTGCACCTTTTCGAATTTTAAAATTTGCTAGGGATAAATGAATTGTCTATACTTTATTGAATTTAAATTTTGCAATTTTTGGAATTGTCTCCTTTACCTCAATGCAATTTGAAATAATTTCTATAAGATTCAAGCAAATTGCTTAAGAAAAAGCAAAAGCAATGGACTGTAATAAGAAGGTTCTGCACGCCCATCTGGAGATATATGCTTAAAACAACATTGAAACCTGAGATTGCTATTTATAATATTTATCCACTAAAGTGTATTTTATACAATTGAGTCCATTACTTATATTTTTGTTCAATTAACATATTCAAATATTATCTTTTTCCATATCATATTTTTCTCACCAATTAAATCAAACGACATTTACATTAAATTTAAAAATCAAAATATTTCAATTTTGCACCTTTTCGAATTTTAAAATTTGCTAGGGATAAATGAATTGTCTATACTTTATTGAATTTAAATTTTGCAATTTTTGGAATTGTCTCCTTTGCCTCAAGGCAATTTGAAATAATTTCTATAAGATTCAAGCAAATTACTTAAGAAAAAGCAAAAGCAATGGACTGTAATAAGAAGGTTCTGCACTCCCATCTAGGGATATATGCTTAAAACAACATTGAAACCTGAGATTGTTATTTATAATATTCATTCACTAAAGTGTATTTTATGCAATTGAGTCAATTACTTATATATTTGTTCAATTAACATATTCAAATATTGTGTTTTTCTCACCAATCAAATCAGACGACATTAACAACAAATTTAAAAATCAAAATATTGCACTTTTGCAATTTCTAGAATTTTAAAATCCACTAGGGACAAATAAATTGAAAATAATCTATTGAATTTAAATTTTGCAATTTTATTACTTGTCTCTTTTGCCTCAAAACAATTTGAAAAGATTTATAGAATTCTTGTATTCAGACAAATTACTTAAGAAAAAGGGAAAGCAATGGACCCTAATAACATGATTCCCCACTCCCATCTACGGATATATGCTTCACACAACCTTTAAACTTGAGTTTCCAATTTATAATATTGATCCACTAAAGTGTCTTTTATGCAATTGAGTTCATTACTTGTATTTTTGTTCAATTGACATATTCAAATATTATATTTTTCGCATATTATATTTTTCTCACCAATTAAATCAAACGACATTAACAATATATTTAAAAATCAAAATATTGCATTTTTGCAATTATTATAATTTTAAAATTGGCTAGGAATAAATGAATTGTCAATACTCTGTTGAATTTAACTTTTACATTTTTCTAAATTGTCTCCTTTGCCTCAACGCAATTTGAAATGATTTATATAATTTTCAGGCAAATTACTTAAGAAAAAGCAAAAGCAAAAGACTGTAGTAACAAGGTTCTGCACTCCCATCTAGAGATATATGCTTAACACAACATTGAAACTTGGGTTTGATATTTATAATATTCATCCACTAAAGTGTATTTTAAGCAATCGAGTTCATTACTTGTATTTTTGTTCAATAAACATATTCAAATATTATATTTTTCCATATCATATTATTCTCACCAATTAAATCAAACGACATTTACATTAAATTTAAAAATCAAAATATTTCAATTTTGCACTTTTTCAAATTTTAAAATTTGCTAGGGATAAATGAATTGTCTATACTTTATTGAATTTAAATTTTGCAATTTTTGGAATTGTCTCCTTTGCCTCAAGGCAATTTGAAATAATTTCTATAAGATTCAAGCAAATTACTTAAGAAAAAGCAAAAGCAATGGACTGTAATAAGAAGGTTCTGCACTCCCATCTAGGGATATATGCTTAAAACAACATTGAAACCTGAGATTGCTATTTATAATATTCATCCACTAAGGTGTATTTTATGCAATTGAGTCCATTACTTATATTTTTATTCAATTAACATATTCAAATATTGTGTTTTTCTCACCAATCAAATCAGACAACATTAACAACAAATTTAAAAATCAAAATATTGCATTTTTGCAATTTCTAGAATTTTAAAATCCACTAGGGACAAATAAATTGAAAATAATCTATTGAATTTAAATTTTGCAATTTTCTTACTTGTCTCTTTTGCCTCAAAATAATTTGAAAAGATTTATAGAATTCTTGTCTTCAGACAAATTACTTAAGAAAAAAGAAAAGCAATGGACCCTAATAACATGATTCCCCACTCCCATCTACGGATATATGCTTCACACAACCTTGAAACTTGAGTTTCCAATTTATAATATTGATCCACTAAAGTGTCTTTTATGCAATTGAGTTCATTACTTGTATTTTTGTTCAATTGACATATTCAAATATTATATTTTTTGCATATTATATTTTTCTCACCAATTAAATCAAACGACATTAACAATATATTTAAAAATCAAAATATTGCATTTTTGCAATTATTAGAATTTTAAAATTGGCTAGGGATAAATGAATTGTCAATACTCTGTTGAATTTAACTTTTGCAATTTTCTAAATTGTCTCCTTTGTCTCAACGCAATTTGAAATGATTTATATAATTTTCAGGCAAATTACTTAAGAAAACGCAAAAGCAAATGACTGTAGTAACAAGGTTCTGCACTCCCATCTAGAGATATATGCTTAACACAACATTGAAGCTTGGGTTTGCTATTTATAATATTCAACCACTAAAGTGTATTTTATGCAATCGAGTTCATTACTTGTATTTTTGTTAAATAAACATATTCAAATATTATATTTTTCCATATCATATTGTTCTCACCAATTAAATCAAACGACATTTACATTAAATTTAAAAATCAAAATATTTCAATTTTGCACTTTTTTGAATTTTAAAATTTGCTAGGGATAAATGAATTGTCTATACTCTATTGAATTTAAATTTTCCAATTTTTGGAATTATCTCCTTTGCCTCAACGTAATTTGAAATAATTTTTATAAGCTTCAGGGAAATTACTTAAGAAAAACCAAAAGCAATGAACTGTATCAAGAAGGTTCTGCACTCCCATCTAGGGATATATGCTTAACCCAACATTAAAACTTGGGATTGCTATTTATAATATTCATCCACTAAAGTGTATTTTATGCAATTGAGTTCATTACTTATATTTTTGTTCAATTAACATATTCAAAAATTATATTTTTCTCACCAATTAAATCAAATGACATTAGCAACAAATTTAAAAATCAAAATATTTCAATTTTGCAATGTTTAGAATTTTAAAATCTAGGAGGGATATATGTATTGTCAATACTCTGTTGAATTTAACTTTTGTAATTTTCTAAATTGTCTCCTTTGCCTCAACGTAATTTGAAATGATTTATATAATTTTCAGGCAAATTACTTAAAAAAAAAGCAAAAGCAATGGATTGTAACAAGAAGGTTCTACACTCCCATCTAGGGATATATGCTTAACCCAACATTAAAACTTGGGATTCCTATTTATAATATACATCTACTAAAGTGTATTTTAAGCAATTGAGTCCATTACTTGTATATTTGTTCAATTAACATATTCAAATATTATATTTTTCTCACCAATCAAATCAAATGACATAAATAATAAATTTAAAAATCAAAATATTACACTTTTGCAATTTTTTGAATTTTAAAATCTGCTAGGGATAAATGATTTGTCAATACTAAGTTGAATTTAAATTTTGCAATTTTTTGAATTGTCTGATTTGTCTCAACGCAATTTGAAATGATTTATATAATCTTCAGACAAATTACTTAAGAAAAAACAAAAGCAATGGATTGTAATAAGAAGCTTTTGTACTCCCATCTAGGGATATATGCTTAACACAACATTGAAACTTGGGACTGCTATTTATAATATTCATCCCCTAAAGTGTATTTTATGCAATTGAGTCCATTACTTGTATTTTTGTTGAATTAACTTATTCAAATATTGTATTTTTCTCACCAATCAAATCAAAATATTGAATCATTGCAATTTTTAGAATTTTAAAATCTACTAGGAATAAATGAATTGTCAATATCTATTGAATTTAAATTTTGCAATTTTCTTAATTGTCTCCTTTGCCTCAATGCAATTTAAAATGATTTATAGAATTCTTGTCTTCAGGTAAATTACTTAAGAAAAACAAAAAGCAATGGACTCTAATAAGATGGTTCCCTACTCCCATTTAGGAATATATGTTTCACACAACATTAAAACTTGAGATTGTTATTTATAATATTCATCTACTAAAGTGTTTTTTATGCAATTGAGTTCATTACTTGTATTTTTGTTCAATTAACATATTCAATTATCATATTTTCCACATATTATATTTTTCCCACCAATTAAATCAAACGACATTAACATTAAATTTAAAAAGCAAAATATTTCAATTTTGAAATTTTTCGAATTTTAAAATCTGGCAGGGATAAATGAATTGTTAATACTCTGTGAATTTAAATTTTACAATTTTCTGAATTGTCTCCTTTGTCTCAATGCAATTTGAAATGATTTATATAATCTTTAACCAAATTACATAATAAAAAGAGAAAGTAATGGGCTGTGATAAGAAGGTTTTACACTCTCATCTAGGTATGTATGCTTAACACAACATTGAAATTTGCGACTAGTATTTATAATATTCATCCACTAAAGTGTATTTTATGCGATTATGTCCATTATTTGTTTTTTTATTCAATTAATATATTCAAATATTATATTTTTCACATATTATATTTCTCTCACCAATTAAATCAAACGATATTAACAATAAATTTAAAAATCAAAATATTTCAATTTTTCAATTTTCTGAATTCTCTCCTTTCCCTCAATGCAATTTGAAATGATTTATATAATTTTCAGGCAAATTACTTAAGAAAAAACAAAAGTAATGGACTGTAACAAGAAGGTTCTGCACTCCCATCTAAGGATATATGTTTAGCACAACATTGAAACATAGGAGTGCTATTTATAATATTCATCCACTTAATTGTATTTTTGTTCAATTAACATATTCAAATATTGTATTTTTCTCACCAATCAAATCAAACAAAATTAACAACAAATTTAAAAATAAAAATATTGCATTTTTGCAATTTCTAGAATTTTAAAATCCGCTAGGGACAAATAAATTGTAAATAATCTATTAAATTTAAATTTTGCAATTTTCTTAATTGTCACCTTTGCCTCAATGCAATTTGAAATGATTTATAGAATTCTTGTCTTTAGACAAATTACTTAAGAAAAAAGAAAAGCAATGGACCCTAAAAAGATGGTTCCCCACTACCATTTAGGGATATATGCTTCACACAACCTTGAAACTTGAGTTTGCTATTTATAATAATAACCCACTAAAATGTCTTTTATGCAATTGAGTCCATTACTTGTATTTTTGTTCAATTAACATATTCAAATATTATATTTTTCTCACCAATCAAATCAAACAACATTAATAATCAAAATATTGCATTTTTTCAATTTTTAGAATCTTAAAATCAGCTAGGGATAAATGATTTGCCAATACTCTATTGAATTTAAATTTTGCAATTTTTTGAATTGTCTCCTTTGTCTCAACACAATTTGAAATGATTTATATAATCTTCAGGCAAATTACTTAAGGAAAAACAAAAGCAATGGATTGTAATAAGAAGGTTCTATACTCCCATCCAAGGATATATGCTTAACACAAAATTGAAACTTAGGACTGTTATTTATAATATTCATCCCCTAAAGTGTATTTTATGCAATTGAGTCCATTATTTGTATTTTTGTTCAATTAACTTATTCAAATATTGTATTTTTCTCACCAAACAAATCAAACGACATTAACAATAAATTTAAAAATCAAAATATTCCATTTTTTCAATTTTTAGAATTTTAAAATCTGCTAAGGATAAATGAATTGTCAATAATCTATTAAATTTAAATTTTGCAATTTTCTTAATTCTCACCTTTGCCTCAATGCAATTTGAAATGATTTATAGAATTCCTGTTTTCGGACAAATTGCTTAAGAAAAGGGAAAAGCAATAAACTCTAGTAAGATGGTTCCATACTCTCATCTAGGTATATATGTTTCACACAACCTTGAAACTTCAGTTTGCTATTGATTATATTCATCCACTAAAGTGTATTTTATGCAATTGAGTCCATTACCTATATATTTGTTCAATTAACATATTGAAATATTATATTTTTCACATATTATGTTTTTCTAAATTGTCTCCTTTGTCTTAACGCAATTTGAAATGATTTATACAATCTTCAGGCAAATTACTTAAGAAAAAGCAAAAGCAATGGACTGTAATAAGAAGATTCTGCACTCTCATCTAGGGATATATGCTTGACACAATATTGAAACTTGGGAGTACTATTTATAATATTCATCCACAAAATTGTATTTTATGCAATTGAGTCCATTACTTGTATTTTTGTTCAATTCATATATTCAAATATTGTATTTTTCTCTCCAATCAAATCAAATCATAATAACAATAAATTTAAAAATCAAAATATCGCATTTTTGCAATTGTTAGAATTTTCAAATCTACTAGGGAGAAATGAATTGTCAATACTCTATTGAATTTAACCTTTGCAATTTTCTGAATTGTCTCATTTGCCTTAATGCAATTTGAAATGATTTATATAATCTTTAGGAATATTACTTAAGAAAAGCAAAAGCAATGGACTATAATGAGAAGGTTCTACACTCCCATCTAAGGATATAAGCTTAACACCACATTGAAACTTGGGATTGTTATTTATAATATTCATCCACTAAAGTGTCTTTTATGCAATTGAGTCCATTACTTGTATTTTTGTTCAATTAACATATTCAAATATTATATTTTTCACATATTATATCTTTCTTACCAATTAAATCAAGCAGCATTAACATTAAATTTAAAAATCAAAATATTTTAATTTTGCAATTTTTTGAATTTTAAAATCTGGTAGAAATAAATGAATTGTCAATACATTGTTGAATTTAAATTTTGCAATTTTCTGAATTGTCTCCTTTGCCTCAACGCAATTAGAAATGATTTATATATTCTTTTGGCAACTTACTTAGGAAAAAGTAAAAGCAATCTACTGTAACAGGAAGGTTCTGCACTCCTATCTAGTGATATATGTCTAACATAACATTAAAACTTGGGACTGTTATTTATAATATTCATCCACTAAAGTGTATTTTATGCAATTGAGTCCATTACTTGTATTTTTGTTCAATTAACATATTCAAATATAATATTTTTCGCATATTATATTTTTCTCACCAATTAAATCAAACGACATTAACAATAAATTTAAAAATCAAAATATTTCAATTTTGTAATTTTTTGAATTTTAAAATCTGCTAGTATTAACTAAATTGTTAATACTCTGTTGAATTTAAATTTTGCAATTTTCTGAATTGTCTCATTTACCTCAACACAATTTAAAATGATTTATATAATCTTCAGGCAAATTACTTAAGAACAAGCTAAAACAATGGACTGTAATAAGAAGGTTCTACACTCCCATCCAGGGATATATGCTGAACACAACATTGAAACTTGGGATTGCTATTTATAATATTTATCCACTAAATTGTATTTTATGCAATTGAGTTCATCACTCGTATTTTTGTTCAATTAAGATATTCAAATATTGTATTTTTTCTCACCAATCAAATCAAACGACATTAACAATAAATTTAAAAATCAAAATATTACATTTTTGCAATTTTTAAAATTTTAAAATCTACTAGCGATAAATGAATTGTTAATACTTTGTTGAATTTAAATTTTGCACTTTCAGAATTGTCTCCTTTGCCTCAACACAATTTGAAATGATTTATATAATCTTCAGACAAATTACTTAAGAAAAAGCAAAAGCAATGGACTGTAAGAAGAAGGTTCTGCACTCCCATCCAAGGATATATGCTTGACATAACATTGAAACTTGGGATTGCTATTTATAATATTCATCCATTAAAGTGCATTTTATACAATTGAGTCCATCACTTGTATTTTTGTTCCATTAAGATATTCAAACATTGTATTTTTTCTCACCAATAAAATCAAACGACATTAACAATAAATTTAAAAATCAAAATATTCCTTTTTGCAATTTCTAGAATTGTAAAATCTACTAAGGATAAATAAATTGTCAATACTTTATTGAATTTAAATTTCGCAATTTTCTTAATTGTGTCCTTTGCCTCAATGCAATTTGAAATGATTTATAAAATTCTTGTCTTCAGACAAATTACTAATAAGATGGTTCCCCACTCCTATCTAAGGATATATGCTTCACAAAACCTTAAAACTTGAAATTCCTATTTATAATATTGATCTACTAAAGTGTCTTTTATGCAATTGAGCCCATTACTTGTATTTTTGCTCAATAAACATATTCAAATATTATATTTTTCACATAGTATATTTTTCTCACCAATTAAATCAAACGACTTTAACGATAAATTTAGAAATGAAAATATTTCAATTTTGTAATTTTTAGAATTTTAAAATCTGCTAGGGATAAATGACTTGTCAATACTCTGTTGAATTTAAATTTTGCACTTTCAAAATTGTCTCCTTTGCCTCAACACAATTTGAAATGATTTATATAATTTTCAGGAAAATTACTTAAAAAAAAGCAAAAGCAATGGACTATAAGAAGAAGGTTTTGCACTCCCATCCAAGGATATATGCTTAACACAACATTGAAACTTGGGATTACTATTTATAATATTCATCCATTAAAATGCATTTTATGCAATTGAGTCCATTACTTGTATTTTTGTTCAATTAACTTATTCAAATATTGTATTTTCTCCACCAATCAAATCAAATGACTATAACAACAAATTTAAGAATTAAAATATTGCATATTTGCAATTTTTAGAATTTTGAAATCTGCTAAGGGTAAATAAATTGTAAAAAACCTGTTGAGTTTAAATTGTTCAATTTTCTTAATTGTCTCATTTGTCTCAATGTAATTTGAAATGATTTATATAAGTTCTGTCTTCAGACAAATTACTTATGAAAAAGGAAAAGTAATGGACTTTAATAAGATCGTTCCGCAATCCCATCTAGGGATATATATGCTTCACACAACCTTGACACTTAAGATTGCTATTTATAAAATTCATCCATTAAAGTGTCTTTTATGCAATTAAATCTATTACTTATATTTTTGTTCAATTAGCATATTGAAATAATATATTTTTCACATATTATATTTTTCTTACCAATTAGATCAAACGACATTAACATTCAATTTAAAAATCAAAATATTTCAATTTTGCAATTTTTAGAATTTTAAAATATGCTAGGAATAAATGAATTGCCAATACTTTGTTGAATTTAAATTTTGCAATTTTCTGAATTGTTTCCTTTCCCTTAACACAATTTGAAATGATTTATATAATTTTCAAGCAAATTACTTAAGAAAATACAATAGCAATGGACTGTAATAAGAAGGTTCTACACTCATATCTAGGGATATATGCATAACACAACATTGAAACTTGGGTGTGCTATTTATAACATTCATCCACTTAATTGTATTTTATACAATTGAGTCCATTACTTGTATTTTTGTTCAATTGACATATTCAAATATTATATTTTTCTTACCAATTAAATCAAATGGCATTAACATTAAATTTAAAAATCAAAATATTTCAATTTTGCAATTTTTAAAATTTATAATCTACTAGGGATAACTGAATTGTCAATAATTTGTTGAATTTAAATTTTGCAATTTTCTGAATTGTCTCCTTTCCCTTAACACAATTTGAAATGATTTATATAATTTTCAAGCAAATTACTCAAGAATATATTAAAGCAATGGACTGTAATAAGAAGGTTCTGCACTCCCATCCAAGGATATATGCTTAACGCAACATTGAAACTTGGGATTACTATTTATAATATTCATCCATTAAAATGCATTTTATGCAATTAAGTCCATTACTTGTATTTTTGTTCAATTAACTTATTCAAATATTGTATTTTCCCCACCAATCAAATCAAATGACTATAACAACAAATTTAAGAATTAAAATATTGCATGTTTGCAATTTTTAGAATTTTGAAATTTGCTAAGGGTAAATAAATTGTAAAAAACCTGTTGAATTTAAATTGTTCAATTTTCTTAATTGTCTCATTTGTCTCAATGTAATTTGAAATGATTTATATAATTTCCGTCTTCAGACAACTTACTTATGAAAAAGGAAAAGCAATGGACTTTGATATGATCGTTCTGCACTCCCATCTAGGGATATATATGCTTCACACAACCTTGAAACTTAAGATTGCTATTTATAAAATTCATCCACTAAAGTGTCTTTTATGCAATTAAATCTATTACTTATATTTTTGTTCAATTAGCATATTCAAATATTATATTTTTCACATATTATATTTTTCTTACCAATTAGATCAAACAACATTAACTTTAAATTTAAAAATCAAAATATTTCAATTTTGCAATTTTTAGAATTTATAATCTACTAGGGATAACTGAATTGTCAATACTTTGTTGAATTTAAATTTTGCAATTTTCTGAATTGTCTCCTTTCCCTTAACACAATTTGAAATGATTTATATAATCTTCAAGCAAATTACTTAAGAATATATAAAAGCAATGGACTGTAATAAGAAGGTTCTCCACTCCCATCTAGGGATATATGCTTAACTCAACATTGAAACTTAGGTTTGCTGCTTATAATATTCATCCAATAAAGTGTATTTTATGCAATTGAGTCCATTACTTGTATTTTTGTTCAATTAAATTATTCAAATATTGTATTTTTCTCACCAATCTAATTAAACGACATTAACAACGAATTTAAAAATCAAAATATTGCATCTTTGCAATTTTTAGAATTTTAAAATCTGTTAGGGATAAATAAATTGTCAATAATCTGTGGAATTTAAATTTTGCAATTTTCTTAATTCTCTCCTTTGCCTCAATGCAATTTGAAATGATTTATAAAATTCTTGACTTTAGACAAATTACTTAAGAGAAAGGAAAAGCAATGGACTCTAATAAGATTGTTCCGCACTCCCATATAGGAATAGACTTCACACAACCTTGAAACTTGAGTTTGCTATTTATAATATTCATCCACTAAAGTGTCTTTTATGCAATTGAGTCCATTACTTGTATTTTTGTTCAATTAACTTATTCAAATATTGTAGTTTTCTCACCAATTAAATCAAACGACATTAACAAGAAATTTAAAAATCAAAATATTGCATGTTTGCAATTTTTAGCATTTTAAAATCTCCTAGGGATAAATGAATTGTTAATAATCTGTTGAATTTAAATTTTGCAATTTTCTTAATTGTCTCCTTTCCTTCATCGCAATTTGAAATGATTTATATAATTTTCAGGCAAATTACTTAAGAAAAAGCAAAAGCAATGGACTTTAACAAGAAGATTCTGTACTCTCGTCTGGGGAAATATGCTTAACACAACATTGAAATTTGGGATTGCCATTTATAATATTCACCCACTAAAGTGTATTTTATGTAATTGAGTCCATTACTTGTATTTTTCTTCAATTAACTTATTCAAATATTGTATTTTTTTCACCAATCAAATCAAACAACATTAATAATATATTTAAAAATCAAAATATTGCACTTTTGCAATTTTTGGAATTTTAAAATCTACTAGGGATAAAATATTTGTCAATACTTTATTGAATTTAAATTTTGCAATTTTCTGAATTGTCTCCTTTGCCTTAACACAATTTGAAATGATTTATATAATCTTCAGGCAAATTACTTAAAAAAAGCAAAAGTAATGGACTGTCATAAGAAGGTTTTGCACTTCCATTTAGGGATATATGCTTAACAAAACATTGAAACTTGGGTTTGCTATTTATAATATTCACCTACTAAAGTGTCTTTTATGCAATTGAGTTCATTGCTTGTATTTTTGTTTCGATTTTGCAATGTTTATAATTTATAATCTACTAGGGATAACTGAATTGTCAATACTTTCTTGAATTGAAATTTTGCAATTTTTTGAAGTGTCTCTTTTACCTCAATGCAATTTGAAATAATTTATATAATCTTCTAGCAAATTACTAAAGAAAAAGCAAAAGCGATGGACTGTAACAAGAAGGTTCTACACTCCCATCGAGGGATATATGTTTTCCACAACATTGAAACTTAGGAGTGCTTTTTATAATATTCATCCACTTAATTGTATTCTATGCAATTGAGTCCATTACTTGTATTTTTGTTCAATTAACATATTCAAATATTGTATTTTTCTCACCAATCAAATCAAATGACATTAATAACAAATTTAAAAATCAAAATCTTCTAAGGATAAATAGATTGTCAATAATCTAGTGAATTTAAATTTTGCAATTTTCTTAATTCTCTCCTTTGCCTTAATGCAATTTGAAATGATTTATAAAATTCCTACTTTCAGACAAATTACTTAAGAAAAAGGAAAAGCAATAGACTCTAATAAGATCGTTCCACACTTCTATCTAGGGATATATGCTTCACACAATCTTGAAACTTTAGATTGCTAATTATAATATTCATCCACTAAAGTGACTTTTATGCAATTGAGTTCATTACTTGTATTTTTATTCAATTAGCATATTCAAATATTATATTCACATAGTATATTTTCCTCACTAATTAATCAAACGACATTAATGATAAATTTAAAAATCAAAATATTTCAATTTTGTAATTTTTAGAATTTTAAAATCTACTACGGATAAGTGAATTGTCAATACTCTGTTGAATTTAATTTTTCAATTTTTTGAATTGTCTCCTTTGCCTCAATGCAATTTGAAATGATTTATATAATATTCAAGCAAATTACTTAAGAAAAAGCAAAAGCAATGGACTGTAATAAGAAGGTTCTGCACTCCCATCTAGGGATATATGCTTAACACAACATTGAAACTTGGGATTGCTATTTATAATATTCATCC
>JAHLGP010009258.1:0-13698 GCA_020141445.1 Bruguiera sexangula | reverse complement strand
TCTGTACTCCTATCTAGGGATATATTCTTAACACAACATTGAAACTTAGGATTGCTATTTATAATATTCATCGCCTAAAGTGTATTTTATGCAATTGAGTCCATTACTTGTATTTTTGTTCAATTAATATATTCAAATATGATATTTTTCACATATTATATTTTCCCCACCAATTAAATAAAATGACATTAATAATAAATTTAAAAATCAAAATATTTCAATTTTGCAATTTTACGAATTTTAAAATCTGCTAGGGATAAGTGAATTGTGAATACTCTCTTAAATTTAAATTTTGCAATTTTCTGAATTGTCTCCTTTGCCTCAACACAATTTGAAATGATTTATGTAATTTTTAGGCAAATTACTTAAGAAAAAGCAAAAGTAATGGACTGTAATAAGATGGTTCTATACTCCTATCTTGGGATATATGCTTAACACAACATTGAAACTTGGAATTGCTATTTATAATATTCATCCATTAAAGTGTATTTTATGCATTTGAGTCCATTACTTGTATTTTTGTTCAATTAACATATTTAAATATTATAATTTTCACATATTATATTTTTCTCGCCAATTAAATTGAATGGCATTAATAATAAATGTAAAAGTTAAAATATTTCAATTTTCCAATTTTTAGAACTTTAAAATCTGCTAGCGATAAATGAATTATGAATTCTCTGTTGAAGTGAAATTTTCCAATTTTCAGAATTCTCTTCTTTGCCTCAACGCAATTTGAAATCATTTATATAATTTTTACGCAAATTGCTTAATAAAAAGCAAAAACAATGGGCTGTAATAAAAAGGTTTTGCACTCCCTTCTAGGGATATATGCTTAACACAACATTGAAACTTGGGATTTCTATTTATAATATTCATCGCTTAAAGTGTATTTTATGCAATTGAGTCCATTACTTGTATTTTGGTTTAATTAACTTATTCAAATATTGTATTTTTCTCACCAATCAAATCAAATGACATAAATAACAAATTTAAAAATCAAAATATTGCATTTTTGCAATTTTTAGAATTTTAAAGTTTACTAGGGATAAATAGATTGTCAATAATCTGTTGAATTTAAATTTTGCAATTTTCTTAATTCTCTCATTTGCCTCAATGCAATTTGAAATGATTTATAGAATTCCTGCTTTCAAAAAAATTACTTAAGAAAAAGGAAAAGCAATGGACTCTAATAAGATTGTTCTGCACTCCTAACTAGAGGTATATGCTTCACACAACCTAGAAACTTGAGATTGCTATTTATAATATTCATCCACTAAAATGTCTTTTATGCAATTGAGTTCATTACTTGTATTTTTGTTCAATTAGCATATTCAAATATTATATTCATATAGTATATTTTCCTTACCAATTAATCAAACGACATTAACGATAAATTTAAAAATCAAAATATTTCAATTTTGAAATTTTTAGAATTTTAAAACCTGCTACGGATAAATGAATTGTCAATACTTTATTGAATTTAATTTTGCAATTTTTTGAATTGTCTCCTTTGCCTCAACACAATTTGAAATGATTTATATAATATTCAGGCAAATTACTTAAGAAAAAGCAAAAGCAATGGACTGTAATAAAAAGGTTCTGCACTCCCATCTAGGGATATATGCTTAACACAATATTGAAACTTGAGATTGCTATTTATAATATTCATCCAATAAAGTGTATTTTATGCAATTGAGTCCATTACTTGTAATTTTGTTCAATTAACTTATTCAAATACTGTATTTTCTCATCAATTAAATCAAATGATATTAACAATAAATTTAAAAAACAAAATATTTCGATTTTGAAATTTTTAGAATATATAATCTAGTAGGGATAACTGAAGTGTCAATACTTTGTTGAATTTAAATTTTGCAATTTTCTGAATTGTCTCGTTTGTCTCAATGCAATTTGAAATGATTTATATAATCTTCACACAAATTGCTTAAGAAAAAGCAAAAGTAATGGGCGGTAATAAGAAGGTTCTCCACTCTCATATAGGGATATATGCTTAACACAACATTGAAACTTGGGATTGCTATTTATAATATTCATCCACTAAAGTGTATTTTATGCAATTGAGTTCATTACTTGTATTTTTGTTCAATTAACTTATTCAAATATTGTATTTTTCTTACCAATCAAATCAAATGACATTAATAATATATTTAAAAATCAAAATATTGCATTTTTGCAATTTTTAGAATTTTAAAATCTGCTAGGGATAAATGACTTGTCAATACTTTGCAGAATTTAAATTTTGCAATTTTTTGAATTGTCTCCTTTGTCTCAACGCAATTTGAAATGATTTATATAATCTTCAGGCAAACTACTTAAGAAAAAGCAAAAGCAATGAACTATAATAAGAAGGTTCTGCACTCCCATTTAGGGATATATGCTTAACACCATATTGAAACTTGGGATTGCCATTTATAATATTCATCCACTAAAGTGTCTTTTCTGCAATTAAGTCCATTACTTGTATTTTTGTTCAATTAACATATTCAAATATTATATTTTTCACATATTATATTTTTCTCACCAATTAAATCAAACAACATTAACATTAAATTTAAAAATCAAAATATTTCAATTTTGCAATTTTTTGAATTTTAAAATCTTGTAGGGATAAATGAATTGTCAATACATTGTTGAATTTAAATTTTGCAATGTTCTGAATTGTCTCCATTGCCTCAACGCAATTAGAAATGATTTATATATTCTTTTGGCAATTTACTTAAGAAAAAGTAAAAGCAATCGACTGTAATAAGAAGGTTTTGCTCTCCCATCTAGGGTTATATGCCTAACACAACATTGAAACTTGGGACTGCTATTTAGAATATTCATCCACTAAAGTGTATTTTATGCAATTGAGTCCATTACTTGTATTTTTGTTCAATTAACTTTTTCAAATATTGGATTTTTTTCACCAATCAAATCAAACGACATTAATATCAAATTTAAAAATCAAAATATTGCACTTGTGCAATTTTTAGAATTTTAAAATCTGCTAGGAATAAATAAATTGTCAATAATCTGTTGAATTTAAACTTTGCAATTTTCTTAATTCTCTCATTTGCCTCAATACAATTTGAAATGATTTATAAAATTCCTATTTTGAGACAAATTACTTAAGAAAATGGAAAAACAATGAACTCTAAGAAGATGGTTCCACACTCCCATTTAGGGATATATCCTTGACACAACCTTGAAAATTGGGTTTGCTATTTATAATATTCATCCACTAAAGTGTCTTTTATGCAATTGAGTCCATTACTTGTATTTTTGTTCAATTGACACATTCAAATATTATATTTTTCACACCAATTAAATCGAATGACATTAACAAGAAATTTAAAAATCAAAATATTTCATTTTTGCAATTTTTAAAATTTTCTAATCTACTAGGGATAAATGAATTGTCAATACACTATTGAATTTAACTTTTACAATTTTCTAAATTGTCTCCTTTGCCTCAATGCAATTTGAAATAATTTATATAATTTTTAGGCAAATTACTTAAGAAAAAGTAAAAGCAATGGACTGTAATAAGAAGATTCTAAACTCCCATCTAAGGATCTATGCTTAACACAACATTGAAACTTGAGAGTGCAATTTATAATATTCATCCACTTAATTGTATTTTATGCAATTGAGTCCATTACTTGTATTTTTGTTCAATTAAAATATTCAAATATGATATTTTTCACATATTATATTTTTCCCACAAATTAAATCAAATGACATTAGCAATAAATTTAAAAATTAAAATATTGCATTTTTGCAATTTTTAGAATTTTAAAATCTACTAGGGATAAATAAATTGCCAATAATCTGTTGAATTTAAATTTTGCAATTTTCTTAATTCTCTCATTTGCCTCAATGCAATTTGAAATGATTTATAAAATTCTTGTTTTCAGACAAATAACTTAAGAAGGAGGAAAAACAATGGACTCTAATAAGATAGTTCTGCACTCCCATCTAGGGATATGTGCTTCACACAACCTTGAAACTTGAGTTTGCTATTTATAATATTTATTCACTAAAATATCTTTTATACAATTGAGTCCAGTACTTGTATTTTTGTTCAATTACCATATTCAAATATTATTATTTTCATATAGTATATTTTTCTCACCAATTAAATCAAACGACATTAATGATAAATTTAAAAATCAAAATATTTCAATTTTGCAATTTTTAGAATTTTAAAATCTGCTACGGATAAGTGAATTGTCAATACTCTGTTGAATTTAAATTTTGCAATTTTTTGAATTGTCTCCTTGGCCATAACGCAATTTGAAATGATTTAGTTAATCTTCAGGCAAATTACTTAAGAAAAAGCAAAAGCAATGGATTGTAATAAGAAGACTCTGCACTCCCATATAGGGATATATGCTTAACACAACATTAAAACTTGTGTTTGCTATTTAAAATATTCATCCAATAAAGTGTATTTTATGCAATTGAGTCCATTACTTGTATTTTTGTTCAATTAACATATTCGAATATTATATTTTTCTCACCAATTAAATCAAACAACATTAACAATAAATTTAAAAAACAAAATATTTCAATTTTGCAATTTTTTGAATTTTAAAATCTGGTAGGAATAAATAAATTATCAATACTCTCTTGAATTTAAATTTTGCAATTTTTTGAATTGTCTCCTTTACCTCAATGCAATTTGAAATGATTTATATAATCTTCAGGCAAATTACTTAAGAAAAAGCAAAAGCAATGGACTTTAATAAGAAGATTCTGTACTCCCATATAGGGATATATGCTTAACACAACATTAAAACTTGGGTTTGCTATTTATAATATTCATCCAATAAAGTGTATTTTATGCAATTAAGTCCATTACTTGTATTTTTGTTCAATTAACATATTCGAATATTATATTTTTCACATATTATATTTTTCTCATCAATTAAATCAAACAACATTAACAATAAATTTTAAAAACAAAATATTTCAATTTTGCAATTTTTTGAATTTTAAAATTTGGTAGGAATAAATGAATTGTCAATACTCTGTTGAACTTAAATTTTGCAATTTTCTGAATTGTCTCCTTTGCCTCAACGCAATAAGAAATGATTTATATAATTTTCAGGCAAATTACTTAAGAAAAATTTGAAAGAATGGACTGTAATAAAAAGGTTATGCATTCTTATCTTGGGATATATGCTTAACACAACATTGAAACCTGGGATTACTATTCATAATATTCATTCACTAAAGTGTATTTTTTGCAATTGAGTCCATTACTTGTATTTTTTTTCAATTAACTAATTCAAATATTGTATTTTTCTCACCAATCAAATCAAACGACATTAACAAGAAATTTAAAAATCAAAATATTGCATTTTTGAAATTTTTAGAATTTTAAAATCTACTAGGGATAAATAAATTGTCAATAATCTGTTGAATTTTAATTTTGCAATTTTCTTAATTCTCTCATTTACATCAATGCAATTTGAGATGATTTATAGAATTCCTATTTTCACACAAATTACTTAAGAAGGAAAAGCAATGGACTTTAATAAGATGGTTCTACACTCTTATCTAAGGATATATGCTCCACACAACCTTAAAACTTGAGTTTGCTATTTATAATATTTATCCACTAAAACGTCTTTTATGCAATTGAGTCCTTTACTTGTATTTTTGTTCAATTACCATATTCAAATATTATTTGTTTCACATAGTATATTTTTCTCACCAATTAAATCAAACGACATTAGCGATAAATTTAAAAATCAAAATATTTCAAATTTGCAATTTTTAGAATTTTAAAATCTACTACAAATGAGTGAATTGTCAATACTCTGTTGAATTTAAATTTTGCAATTTTTTGAATTGTCTCTTTTGCCTTAACGCAATTGGAAATGATTTCTATACTCTTCAAGCAAATTACTTAAGAAAAAGCAAAAGAAATAGACTGTTATAAGAAGGTTCTGCACTCTCATCTAGGGATATATGTTTAACACAACATTGAATCTTGGGTTTGCTATTTATAATATTCATCCAATAAAGTGTATTTTATGCAATTGAGTCCTTTACTTGTATTTTTGTTCAATTAACATATTCAAATATTATATTTTTCACATATTATATTTTTGTCACCAATTAAATCAAACGACATTAACAATAAATTTAAAAATCAAGATATTTCAATTTTGCACTTTTTCAAATTTTAAAATCTCGAAGGGATAAATAAATTGTCAATACTCTATTGAATTTAAATTTTGCAATTTTCTAAATTGTCTCCTTTGCCTCGACGCAATTTGAAATGATTTATATAATTTTTAGGCAAATTACTTAGGAAAAAGCAAAATCAATTAATTGTAATAAGAAGGCTTTGCACTCCTATCTAGGAATATATGCTTAACACAATATTGAAACTTGGGATTGCAATTTATAATATTCATCCACTAAAGTGTCTTTTATGCAATTAAGTCCATTACTTGTATTTTTGTTCAATTAACTTATTCAAATATTGTAGTTTTCTCACCAATTAAATCAAACGACATTAACAAGAAATTTAAAAATCAAAATATTGCATGTTTGCAATTTTTAGCATTTTAAAATCTCCTAGGGATAAATAAATTGTCAATAATCTGTTGAATTTAAATTTTGCAATTTTCTTAATTCTCTCCTTTACCTCAATGCAATTTGAAAAGATTCAAAGAATTCCTGTTTTCAGACAAATTATTTAAGAAGAAGGAAAAGTAATGGACACTAATAATATGGTTTCACACTCCTATCTAGGGATATATGCTCCACACAACCTTGAAACTTGTGTTTGCTGTTTATAATATTCATCCACTAAAGTCTCTTGTATGCAATTGAGTCCATTACTTGTATTTTTGTTCAATTAACATATTCAAATATTATATTTTTCACATATTATATTTTTTTCACCAATTAAATCAAACGACATTAACAATAAATAGAAAAATCAAAAGATTTAAATTTTTCAATTTTTAGAATTTTAAAATCTGTTAGGGATAACTGAATTGTCGATACTCTATTGAATTTAAATTTTGCAATTTTCTAAAATGCCTCATTTGCCTCAACGCAATTTGAAATGATTTATATAATTTTCAGGCAAATTACTTAAGAAAAAGCAAAAGAAATAAACTGTAATAAGAAGGTTTTGCACTCCCATCTAGGGATATATGCTTAAGGCAACATTGAAACTTGGGTTTGCTATTTATAATATTAATCCAATAAAATGTATTTTATGCAATTGAGTCCATTATTCGTATTTTTGTTCAATTAACATATTCAAATATTATATTTTTCACATATTATATTTTTCTCACCAATTAAATCAAACGACATTAACATTAAATTAGAAATTAAAACATTTCAATTTTGCACTTTTTCAAATTTTAAAATCTACTAGGGATGAATGAATTGTCAGTACTTTGTTGAATTTAAATTTTGCAATCTTTAGAATTGTCTCCTTTGCCTCAACGCAATTTGAAATAATTTATGTAATTTTCAGGCAAAATACTTAAGAAAAAGAAAAAGTAATAGACTGTAATAAGAAGTTTCTACACTCCCATCTAGGAATATATGCTTAACACAACATTGAAACTTGGAATCGCTATTTATAATATTCATCCACTAAAGTGTATTTTATACAATTGAGTCCATTACTTGTATTTTTGTTCAAATAACATATTCACATATTATATTTTTCTCACTAATGACATTAACAATAAATTTAAAAATCAAAATATTGCTTTTTAGTAAGTTTTAGAATTTTAAAATTTGCTAGTGATAAATGAATTGTCGATACTCTGTTGAATTTAAATTTTGCAATTTTTTGAATTGTCTCCTTTGCCTCAAAGCAATTTGAAATGATTTATATAATTTTCTGGCAAATTACTTAAGAAAAAGCAAAAGTAATGGATTATAAAAAGAAGGTTCTGCACTCCCATCTTAGGATATATGCTTAATACAACTTTGAAACTTGAGATTCCTATTTATAATATTCATCCACCAAAGTGTATTTTATGCAATTGGATGCAATTGGGTCCATTACTTGCATTTTTGTTCAATTAACTTATTAAAATATTGTATTTTTCTCACCAATCAAATCTAACAACATTAACAATAAATTTAAAAATAAAAATTATTGCATTTTTGCAATTTTTAGATTTTTAAAATCTGTTAGGGATAAATAAATTGTCAATAATCTACAGAATTATAATTTTGCAATTTTCTTAATTGTCTCCTTTGCCTCAAAGTAATTTGAAATGATTTATATAATTTTCAGGCAAATTACTTAAGAAAAAGCAAAAGTAATGGACTATAATAAGGAGGTTGTGCACTCTCATTTAGGGATATATGTTTCACATAACATTGAAACGTGGGATTGCTATTTATAATATTCATCCACTAAAGTGTATTTTATGCAATTGACTCCATTACTTGTATTTTTTTTTCAATTAACATATTCAAATATTGTATTTTTCTCACCAATCAAATCCAACGACATTAACAATAAATTGAAAGATCAAAATATTGCATTTTTGCAATTTTTAGAATTTTAAAATCTGCTAGGGATAAATGAATTGTCAATACTCTGTTGAATTTAACTTTCACAATTTTTTGAATTGTCTCCTTTACCTCGACGCAATTTGAAATGATTTATGTAATTTTCAGGCAAATTACCTAAGAAAAAGCAAAAGCAATGGATTGTAACAAGAAGGTTCTGCACTCCCCTCTAGGGATATATGCTTAACACAACATTGAAACTTGGGTTTACTATTTATAATATTCATCCATAAAAGTGTATTTTATGCAATTGAGTTCATTACTTATATTTTTGTTCAATTAACATATTCAAATATTATATTTTTCACATATTATATTTTTCTTACCAATTAAATCAAACGACATTAATAATAAATTTAAAAATAAAAATATTTCAATTTTGTATTGTTTCAAATTTTAAAATCTATTTGGGATAAATGAATTGTCAATACTTTGTTGAATTTAAATTTTGCAACTTTCAGAATTGTCCCTGTTGCCTCAATGGAATTTGAAAAGATTTATATAATTTTCAAACAAATTACTTCAGAAAAAGCAAAAACAATCGACTGTAATAAAAAGGTTCTACACTCCCGTCTAAGGATATATCCTTAACATAACATTGAAATTTGGAACTGCTATCTATAATATTCATCTATTAAAGTGTATTTTATGCAATTGACTCCATTACTTGTATTTTTGTTCAATTAATGTATTCAAATATTATATTTTTCACATATTATATTTTTATCACCAATTAAATTAAACGACTCTAACAATAAATTTCAAAATCAAAATATTTCAATTTTGCAAATTTTCGAATTTCAAAATCTTCTAGGGATAAGTGAATTGTTAGTACTCTAGTGAATTTAAATTTTGCAATTTTCTAAATTGTCTCCTTTGCCTAAATGCAATTTGAAATGATCGATACAATCTTCAAGCAAATTACTTAAGAAAAAGCAAAAGTAATAGATTGTAATAAGAAGGTTCTGCACTTTCATCTAGGGATATATGCTTAACACAACAATGAAACTTAAGATTGTTATTTATAATACTCATCCACTAAATTGAATTTTATGCAATTGAGTCCATTACTTGTATTTTTGTTTAGTTAAGATATTTAAATATTGTATTTTCTCGCCAATCAAATCAAACTACAATAACAATACATTTAGAAAACAAAATATTCCATTTTTGCAAGTTTTAGAATTTTAAAATCTGTCAGGAATAAATGAATTGTCGATACTCTGTTGAATTTAAATTTTGTAATTTTCTTAATTGTCTCCTTTGCCTCAATGCAATTTGAAATGATTTATAGATTTCTTGTCTTCAGAGAAATTATATAGAAAAAGGAAAAGCAATGCACTTTAATAAAATGGTTTCCCACTCCCATCTAGGAATATATGCTTCACACAACCTTGAAACTTGAGATTGCAATTTATAATATTTATCCACTTAAATGTCTTTTATGCAATTGAGTCCATTACTTGTATTTTTGTTCAATTCACATATTCAAATATTATATTTTTCACATATTATATTTTTATCACCAATTAAATCAAACAACATTAACAATAAATTTCAAAATCAAAATATTTCAATTTTGCAATTTTTTGAATTTTAAAATTTCCTAGGGATAAGTGAATTGTGAGTACTCTGTTGAATTTAAATTTTACAATTTTCTAAATTGTCTCCTTTGCCTAAACACAATTTGAAATGATGTATATAATCTTCAGGAAAATTACCTAAGAAATAGAAAAAGCAAGGGACTGTAACATGAAAGTTATACACTCTCATATAGGAATATATGCTTAACACAACAATAAAACTTAAGATTGCTATTTATAATATTCATCCACTAAATTTTATTTTATGCAATTGAGTCCATTATTTGTATTTTTGTTCAATTAAGATATTCAAATATTGTATTTTTCACATATTATATTTTTCTCACTAATTAAATCAAACGACATTAGCAATAAATTTAAAAATCAAAATATTTCAATTTTGCAATTTTTCAAATTTCAAAATCTACTAGGGATAAGTGAATTGTCAGTACTCTGTTGAATTGAAATTTTGCAATTTTCTAAATTGTCTCTTTTTCCTAAACACAATTTGAAATGACTTATATAATCTTTCGAAAAATTATTTATGAAATAGCACAAGCAAGGGACTGTAATAAGAAGGTTCTACACTCCCATCTATGGATATATGCTTAACACAACAATGAAACTTGAGATTGCTATTTATAATATTCATCCACTAAAGTGTATTTTATGCAATTGAGTCCATTACTTGTATTTTTGTTCAATTAAGATATTTAAATATTGTATTTTTCTCACTAATCAAATCAAACAACATTAACAATAAATTTAAAAATCAAAATATTTCATTTTTGCAATTTTTAGAATTTTAAAATCAGTTAGGGATAAATGAATTGTCATTACTCTCTTCAATTTAAATTTTGAAAATTTCTTAAATGTCTCCTTTGCCTCAGTGCAATTTGAAATGATTTATAGAATTCTTGTCTTCTGACAAATTACTTAGGAAAAAGGAAAAGCAATGGACTCTATTAAGATGGTTTCCCACTCCTATCTAGGGATATATACTTTACATAACCTTGAAACTTGAGACTGGTATTTATAATATTCATCCACTAAAGTGTCTTTTATGCAATTGAGTCCATTACTTGTATTTTTGTTCAATTAAGATATTCAAATATTATATTTTTCACATATTATATTTTTCTCACCAATTAAATCAAACGACATTAACAATAAATTTAAAAATCAAAATATTTCAAATTTGCAATTTTAAGAATTTTAAAATTTGTTAGGGATATATGAATTGTCAATACTCTGTTGAATTTAAATTTTGCTATTTTCTGAATTGTCCTCTTTGCCTCAACGTAGTTTGAAATGATTAATATAATCTTTAGGCAAATTACTTAAAAAAAAGCAAAAGAAATGGATTCTAATAAGAAGGTTCTGCACTTCCATCTAGGGATATATGCTTAACAAAACAAAGAAACTTGGGATTGCTATTTATATTATTCATCCACTAAAGTGTATTTTATGCCATTGAGTCTATTACTTGTATTTTTGTTCAATTAACTTATTCAAATATTATATTTTTCTAACCAATCAAATTTAAAAATCAAAATATTGCACTTTTGCAATTTTTAGAATTTTAAAATCTGCTAAGGATAAATAAATTGTCAATAATATGTTAAATTTAAATTTTGAAAATTTCTTAATTGTCTCCTTTGCTTCAATGCAATCTAAAATGATTTATAAAATTCTTGTCTTCAGACAAATTAGTTAAAAAAAAGGAAAAGGAATGGACTCTAATAAGGGATATATGCTTAAGACAACATTGAAACTTGGGTTTGCTATTTATAATATTCATCCACTAAAGTGTATTTGATGCAATTTAGTCCATTACATGTATTTTTGATCAATTAACATATTCAAATATTATATTTTTCACATATTACATTTTTCTCACCAATTAAATCAACTGACATTAACAATAAATTTAAAAATCAAAATATTTCAATTTTGCAATTTATAGAATTTTAAAATATGCTAGGGATAAATGAATTGTCAATACTTTGTTGAAATTAAATTCTGCAATTTTATGAATTGTCTCCTTTGCTTCAACGCAATTTCAAATGATTTATATAATATTCAGGCAAATTACTTAAGAAAAAACAAAAGCAATAGACTGTAATAAGAAGGTTCTACACTCCTATCTAGAGATATATGCTTAACACAACACTAAAACTTAGGATTGTTATTTATAATATTCATCCACTAAAGTGTTTTTTATACAATTGAGTCCATTACTTGTAATTTTGTTCAATTAACTTATTCAAATATTGTATTTTTCTCACCAATCAAATCAAACGACATTAACAACAAATTTAAAAATCTAAATATTGCATTTTCGCAATTTTTAGAATTTTAAAATCTACTAGGAATAAATAAATTGTCAATAATATGTTGAATTTAAATTTTGAAATTTTCTTAATTGTCTCTTTTGCCTCAACGCAATTTGAAATGATTTATATGATCTTCAAGCAAATTACTTAAGAAGAAGCATAAGCAATAGATTATAATAAGAAGATTCTGCACTCCAATGTAGAGATATATGCTTAACACAACATTGAAACTTGAGTTTGCTATTTATAATATTCATCCACTAAATTGCATTTTATGCAATTGAGTCCATTACTTGTATTTTTGTTCAATTAACATATTCAAATATTATATTTTTCACATATTATATTTTTCTCACCAATTAAATCAAACGACATTAACAATAAATTTAAAAATCAAAATATTTCAATTTTGCAATTTTTTGAATTTTAAAATCTGCTAGGGATAAATGAATTGTCAATATTCTACTAAATTTAAATTTTGCAATTTTCTGAATTGTCTCTTTTGCCTCGAAGTAATTTGAAATTATTTATATAATCTTCAGGCAAATTACTTAAGAAAAAGCCAAAGTAATGGATTGTAGTAAGACGATTCCATAATCTCATCTAGGGTTATATCCTTAACATAACATCGAAACTTGAGATTGCTATTTAGAATATTTATCCACTAAAATGTATTTTAAGCAATTAAGTGCATTACTTGTATTTTTGTTTGATTAAGATATTCAAATATTGTATTTTTATCACCAATCAAATCAAACGACGTTAATAATAAATTTAAAAATCAAAATATTGCATTTTTACAATTTCTAGAATTTTAAAATCTGTTAGGGATAAATGAATTGTCAATTTTCTGTTGAATCTAAATTTTGCTATTTTCAGAATAACCTCCTTTGCCTCAATGCAATTTGAAATGATTTATATAATCATCAAGCAAATTACATATGAAAAAGCAAAAGCAATGTACTGTAATAAGAAGGTTCTGCACTCCCATCTAGGGATATATGCTTAACACAACACTAAAACTTGGGACTGTTATTTATGATATTCATCCACTAAAGTGTATTTTATACAATTAAGTCTATTACTTGTATTTTTGTTATATTAAGATATTCAAATATTGTATTTTTCTCACCAATCAAATCAAACGACATTAACAATAAATTTAAAAATCAAAATATTGCATTTTTACAATTTTTAGAATT
>JAHLGP010009212.1:12466-23869 GCA_020141445.1 Bruguiera sexangula | reverse complement strand
TGAATTTAAATTTTGCAATTTTCTAAATTGTCTCCTTTGCCCCAATGAAATTTGAAATAATTTATATAATTTTCAGACAAATCACTTAAGAAAAAGTAAAAGTAATGGAGTGTTATAAGAAAGTTTTGCACTCCCATATAGGGATATATGCTTAACCTAACATTGAAACTTGGGATTCCAATTTATAATATTCATCCACTAAAGTGTATTTTATGTAATTGAGTCCATTACTTGTATTTTTGTTCAATTAACTGATTCAAATATTATATTTTTCTCACCAATCAAATCAAACAATATTAATAATAAATTCAAAAATCAAAATATTGCACTTTTGCAATTTTTGGAATTTTAAAATTTGCTAAGGATAAATGATTTGTCAATAATGTGTCCTTTGTCTCAACAAAATTTGAAATGATTTCTATAATCTTGAGGCAAATTACTTAAGAAAAAGCAAAAGCAATGGACTATAATAAGAAGGTTTTGTATGCCTATCCAGGGATATATACTTAACACAACATTGAAACTTGGAATTGCTATTTATAATATTCATCCCCTAAAGTGTATTTTATGCAATTGAGTCCATTACTTGTATTTTTGTTCAATTAACTTATTCAAATATTGTATTTTTCTCACCAATCAAATCAAATGACTTTAACAATAAATTTAAAAATCAAAATAGTGCATTTTGTCAATTTTTAGAATTTTAACATCTGTTAAAGATAAATAAATTGTCAATAACTTGTTGAAATTAGATTTTTCAATTATCTTAATTGTCTCCTTTGCCATAACACAATTTTAAATGATTTATAGAATTCTTGTCTTTAGACAAATTACTTAAGAAAAAGTAATAAGATGGTTTCTCACTCCCATCTAGAATATATGCTTCACACAACCTTGAAACTTGAGTTTGCTATTTATAATATTCATCCACTAAAATGTCTTTTATGCAATTGAATCCATTACATGTATCTTTATTCAATTAACATATTCAAATATTCTATTTTTCACATATCATATTTTTCTCATCAATTAAATCAAACGATATTAACAATAAATATAAAAATCAAAATATTTCAATTTTGCAATTTTTCGAATTTTAAAATCTTTTAGGGATAAATGAATTGTCAATACTCTGTTGAATTTAAATTTTGCAATTTTCTGAATTGTCACCTTTGCCTCAATGCAATTTGAAATGATGTATATAATCTTCTAGCAACTTACTTAAGAAAAAGGAAAAGTAATCGACTGTAATAAGAAAGATCATCACTTTCATCTAAGGATATATGTTTAACACAATATTGAAACTTGAGACTGCTATTTATAATATTCATCCACTAAAATGTATTTTATGTAATTCAGTCCATTACTTATATTTTTCACATATTATATTTTTCTCACTGATTAAATCAAACGACATTAACAATAAATTTAAAAATCAAAATATTTCAATTTTCCAATGTTTTGAATTTTAAAATTTGCTAGGGATAAGTGAATTGTCAATACTTTTTTTTAATTTAAATTTTGCAATTTTCTGAATTGTCTCCGTTGCCTCAACGCAATTTGAAATGACTTATATAATCTTTAGGCAAATTACTTAAGAAAAAGCAAAAGCAAAAGCAATGCACTGCAATAAAAAGGTCCTGCACTCCCATCTAAGGATATATGCGTAACACATCACTGACACTTGGGATTGTTATTTATGATATTCATTTACTAAAGTGTATTTTATACAATTGAGTCCATTACTTGTATTGTTGTTCAATTAACTTATTCAAATATTGTATTTTTCACACCAATCAAATCAAACAACAAATTTAAAAATCAAAATATTGCATTTTTGCAATTTTTAGAATTTTAAAATCTGCTAGGGACAAATAAATTGTAAATAATCTATTGAATTTAAATTTTGCAATTTTCTTAATTGTCTCCTTTGCCTCAATGAAATTTGAAATGATTTATAGAATTCTTGCCTTTAGACTAATTACTTAAGAAAAAGGAAAAGCAATGAACCCTAAAAAGATGGTTCTCTACTCCCAACTAGGGATATATCCTTCACACAACCTTAAAACTTGAGATTGCTATTTATAATATTCATTCACTAAAGTGCCTTTAATGCAATTGAGTCCATTACTTGTATTTTTGTTCAACTAACATATTCAAATGTTGTATTATTCTCACCAATCAAATCAAATGACATTAATAACAAATTTAAAAACCAAAATTTGCATTTTTGCAATTTTATAAATTTTAAAATCTGTTAAGGATAAATAAATTGTCAATAATCTATTGAATTTAAAATTTGCAATTTTCTTAATTCTCTCCTTTGCCTCAATGCTATTTCTAATGATTTATAGAATTCCTGTTTTTAGACAAATTACTTAAGAAAAAGTTGAAGCAATTGATTGTAATAAGAAGGTTTTGCACTCCCATCTAGGGATATATGCTTAACACAACATTGAAACTTGCGTTTGATATTTACAATATTCATCTAATAAAGTGTATTTTATATAATTGAATCCATTACTTGTATTTTTGTTCAATTAACATATTCAAATATTATATTTTTCACATATTATATTTTTCTCACCAATTAAATCAAACGACATTAACATTGAATTTAAAAATCAAGATATTTCAATTTTTCACTTTTTCGAATTTTAAAATCTGCTAGGGATAAATGAATTGTCAATACTCCGTTGAATTTAAATTTTGCAATTTTCGTAATTCTCTCCTTTGCCTCAGCACAATTTGAAATAATTTATGTAATCTTCAGTCAAATTATTTAAGAAAAAGCAAAAGCAATCGACTATAATAAGAGTGCTCTACACTCCCATTTAGTGATATATACTTCACACAACATTGAAACTTGGGACTGCTATTTATAATATTCATTAACTAAAGTGTATTTTATGCAATTGAGTCCATTACTTGTATTTTTGTTCAATTAACGTATTCACATTTTATATTTTTCTCACTAATTAAATCGAACAATATTAATAATAAATTTAAAAATCAAAATATTTCAATTTTTAGGATTTTTAAATCTGCTAGTGATAAATGATTTGTCAAAACTCTATTGAATTTAAATTTTGTAATTTTCTGAATTGTCTCCTTTGCCTCAACACAATTTGAAATGATTTATATAATCTTCAAGCAAATGACTTAAGAAAAAGCAAAAGTAATGGACTGTAATAAGAAGGTTCTGCACTCCCATCCAGGGATATATGCTTAACACAACATTGAAACTTGGGATTGCTATTTATAATATTCATCCACTAAAGTGTATTTTATGCAATTGAGTCCATTGCTTGTATTTTTGTTCAATTAAGATATTCAAATATTGTATTTTTCTTACCAATCAAATTAAACAACATTCACAATAAATTTAAAAATCCAAATATTGCATTGTTGCAATTTTTAGAATTTTAACATCTGCTAGGGATAAATGAATTGTCATTACTCTGTTGAATTGAAATTTTGCTATTTTCTGAATTGTCTCCTTTGCCTCAATGCAATTTGAAATGATTTATATAATCTTCAAGCAAGTTACTTAAGAAAAAACAAAAGGAATGGACTATAATAAGAAGGTTCTGCACTCCCACTTAAGGATATCGACTTAACTTAACATTGAAACTTGGGATTGTTATTTATAATATTCATCCACTAAAGTGTATTTAATGCAATTGAGTCCATTACTTTTCTTTTTGTTCAATTAAGATATTCAAATATTGTATTTTTCTCATCGGTCAAATCAAACGACATTCACAATAAATTTAAAAATCAAAATATTGCATTTTTGCAATTTTTAGAATTTTAAAATCTGCTAGGGATAAATGAATTGTCAATACTCTATTGAATTGAAATTTTGCTATTTTTTGAATTGTCTCCTTTGCCTCAACACAATTTGAAATGATTTATATAATTTTCATGCAAATTACTTAAGAAAAAGTAAAAGCAATGGACTGTAATAAGAAAGTTTTGCACTCGCATCTACGGATATATGCTTAAGACAACATTAAAACTTGGGATTATAACTTATAATATTATCCACTAAAGTGTATTTAATGCAATTGAGTCCATTACATGTATTTTTGTTCAATTTACATATTCAAATATTGTATTTTTCTCACCAATTAAATTAAACAACATTAACAATAAATTTAAAAATCAAAATATTTCAATTTTGCAATTTTTGAATTTTAAAATTTGCTATGAATAATTGTTAATACTCTGTTAAATTTAAATTTTGCAACTTTCTTAATTGTCTCCTTTGCCTTAATGCAATTTGAAATGATTTATTTAATCTTCAAGCAAATTACTTAAGAAAAAACAAAAGCAATGAACTATAATAAGAAGGTTTTGCACTCCCATCTAGAGATATATCCTTAACACAACATTGAAATGTGGGATTGCTATTTATAATATTCATCCACAAAATTGTATTTTATGCAATTGAGTCCAGTACTTGTATTTTTGTTCAATTAAGATATTCAAATATTGTATTTTTCTCACCAATCAAATCAAACGACATTAACAATAAATTGAAAAATCAAAGCATTGCACTTTTGCAATTTTTAGAATTTTAAAATCTACTAGGGATAAACGAATTGTCTATAATTTGTTGAATTTAAATTTTGAAATTTTCTTAATTGTCTCCTTTGCCTCAATGCAATTTGAAATGATTTATAGAATTCTTGACTTCAGACAAATTACTTAAGAAAAAGGAAAAGCAATGGACTCTAATAATATGGTTCCACATTGCCATTTAGGGATATATGTTTCACACAATCTTGAAACTTGTAATTGCAATTTATAATATTCATCCATTAAAGTGTCTTTTATGCAATTGAGTCCATTACTTGTATTTTTATTCAATTCACATATTCAACTATTATATTTTTCACATATTACATTTTTCTCAACAATTAAATCAAACGACATTAACAATAAATTTAAAAATGAAAATATTTCAATTTTGCAATTTTTAGAATTTTAAAATCTGTTAGGGATAAATGAATTGTCATTACTCTATTAAATTGTCTCCTTTGCCTGAATGCAATTTGAAATGATTTATATAATCTTTAGGCAAGTTACTTAAGAAAAAACAAAGGCAATGGACTATAATAAAAAGGTTCTGCACTCCGATCTAAGAATATCTGCTTAACACAACATTGAATTTTAGAATTGCTATTTATAAGATTCATCATCTAAAGTGTCTTTTATGCAATTAAGTCCATTACTTGTATTTTTGTTCAATTAAGATATTCAAATATTCTATTTTGCTCACCAATCAAATCAAACGACATTTACAATAAATTTAAAAATCAAAATATTGCATTGTTGCAATTTTTAAAATTTTAAAATCTGTTAGGAATAAATGAATTGTCAATACTCTATTGAATTGAAATTTTGCTATTTTCTGAATTGTCTCCTTTGCCTTAACACTATTTGAAATGATTTATATAATCTTTAGGCAAATTACTTAACAAAATGCAAAAACAATGGACTGTAATAAGAAAGTTCTACACTCCGATCTGGAGATATTTGCTTCACACAACATTCAAACATGGGATTGCTATTTACAACAATGAAACTTAGGATTGTTAATTATAATATTCATCCACTAAAGTGTATTTAATACAATTGAGTCCATTACTTGTGTTTTTGTTCAATCAACTTATTCAAATATTGTATTTTTCTCACTAATCAAATCAAATGACATTAACAAAAAATTCAAAAATCAAAATATTGTATTTTTGCAATTTTTAGAATTTTAAAATCTACTAGGGATAAATAAATTGTTAATAATCTGTTGAATTTAAGTTTTACAATTTTTTTAAGTGTCTCCTTTGCCTCAATGCAATTTGAAATGATTTATAGAATTCTTGTGTTCAGACAAATTGCTTAAGAAAAAGGAAAAACAATGGATCCTAATAAGATGGTTCCCCACTCCCATCTAGGGATATATGCTTCACACAACCTTGAAACTTGAGTTTGCTATTTATAATATTGATCCACTAAAGTGTCTTTTATGCAATTAAGTCCATTACTTGTATTTTTGTTCAATTAACATATTCAAATATTATATTTTTCTCACCAATTAAATTAAATGATATTAACAATAAATTTAAAAATCAAAATATTTCAATTTTGAAATTTTTAGAATTTAAAAATATGGGAGGGAAATATGAATTGTCAATACTCTATTGAATTTAAATTTTGCAATTTTCTGAATTGTCTCTTTTGCCTCAACGCAATTTGAAATGATTTATATAATTTTCAAGCAAATTACTTAAAAGAAAGCAAAAGCAATGGACTGTAATAAGAAGGTTCCGCACTCCGATCTAGGGATATATGCTTAACACAACATTAAAACTTGAGATTTTTATTTATAATATTCATATATTAAAGTGTATTTTACGCAATTAAGTCCATTACTTGTATTTTTGTTCAAATAACTTATTCAAATATTATATTTTTCACATATTACATTTTTCTCACTAATTAAATCAAACAACATTAACAATAAATTTAAAAATCAAAATATTTCAATTTTGCAATTTTTAGAATTTTAAAATCTGCTAAGAATAACTAAATTGTCAATACTCTGTTGAATTTAAATTTTACAATTTTCTCAACTGTCTTCTTTGTCCCAATGCAATTTGAAATGATTTAAACAATTTTCAGGCAAATCACTTAAGAAAAAGTAAGAGTAATGGACTGTTATAAGAAGGTTATGCACTCTCATATAAGGATATGTGCATAACACAACATTGAAACTTGGGATTCCTATTTATAATATACATCTACTAAAGTGTATTTTATGCAATTGAGTCCATTAATTATATATTTGTTCAATTAACTTATTCAAATATTATATTTTTCTCACCAATTAAATCAAACGACATTAATAATAAATTTAAAAATCAAAATATTGAACTTTTGCAATTTTTGGAATTTTAAAATCTGTTAGGGTAAATGATTTGTCAATACTCTGTTGAATTTAAATTTTGCAATTTTTTGAATTGTCTCCTTTATCTCAACACAATTTGAAATGATTTATATAATCTTCAGACAAATTACTTAAGAAAAAGCAAAAGTAATAGATTGTAATAAGAAGGCTCTGTACTCCTATCTAGGGATATATGCTTAACACAACATTGAAACTTAGGACTGCTATTTATAATATTCATCCCCTAAAGTGTATTTCATACAATTGAGTCAATTACTTGTATTTTTGTTCAATTAACATATTCAAATATTGTATTTTTCTCACCAATCAAATCAAACGATATTTACAATAAATTTAAAAATCAAAATATTGCATTATTGCAATTTTTAGAATTTTAAAATCTGCTAGGGATAAATGAATTGTCAATACTCTGTTGAATTTAAATTTTGCATTTTTTCTTAATTGTCTCTTTTGCCTCAATGCAATTTGAAATGATTTATAGAATTCTTGTCTTTAGACAAATTACTTAAGAAAAACAAAAAGTAATGGACTTTAATAAGATGGTTTTGCACTCACGTCTAAGGATATATGCTTCACACAACCTTGAAACTTGAGTTTGCTATTTATAATTTCATCCCCTAAAGTGTATTTCATGCAATTAAGTCCATTACTTGTATTTTTGTTCAATTAACTTATTCAAATATTGTATTTTTCTCACCAATCAAATCAAACAACATTAACAACAAATTTAAAAATTAAAATATTGCATTTTTGCAATTTTTGGAATTTTAAAATCTGTTAGGGATAAATAAATTGTCAATAATCTGTTGAATTTAAATTTTGCAATTTTCTTAATTCTCTCTTTTGCACCAATGCAATTTGAAATGATTTATAGAATTCCTGTTTTCAAACAAATTACTTAAGAAAAAGGAAAGCAATGTACTCTAATAAGATGGTTCCGCACTTCCATCTAGGGATATATGCTTCACACAACCTTGAAACTTGAGTTTGCTATTTATAATATTTAGCTACTAAAGTGTATTTTATGCAATTGAGTCCATTATTTGTATTTTTGTTCAATTAACTTATTCAAATATTATATTTTTCTCACCAATCAAATCTAACAACATTAATAATAAATTTAAAAATCAAAATATTGCACTTTTGCAAGTTTTGGAATTTTAAAATCTGCTAGGGATAAATGATTTGTCAATACTCTATTGAATGTAAATTTTGTAATTTTCTGAATTGTCTCCTTTGCCTCAACACAATTTGAAATGATTTATTTAATCTTTAGGCAAATTACTTAAGAAAAGGCAAAAGCAATGGACTGTAATTAGGAGGTTTTGCACTCCTATCTAGGGATATATGCTGAACACAACATTGAAACTTAGGATTGCTATTTATAATATTTATCCACTAAAGTGTATTTTTTGCAATTGAGTCCACTACTTGTATTTTTGTTTAATTAACTTATTCAAATATTGTATTTTTCTCACCAATCAAATCAAACAACATTAACAACCAATTTAAAAATCAAAATATTGGATGTTTGCAATTTTTAGAATTTTAAAATCTGTTAGGGATAATCAAATTGTCAATAATCTGTTGAATTTAAAATTTTCAATTTTCTTAATTCTCTCTTTTATCTCAATGCATTTTGAAATGATTTAAAGAATTCCTGATTTAAGACAAATTACTTAAGAAAAAGGAAAAGCAATGGACTCTAATAAGATGGTTCCGCACTCCCATTTAGGGATATATGCTTCACACAACCTTGAAACTTGAGTTTGCTATTTATAATATTCGTCCACTAAAGTGTCTTTTATGCAATTGAGTCCATTACTTGTATTTTTGTTCAATTAACTTATTCAAATATTATATTTTTCTCACCAATTAAATCAAACGACATTAACAATAAATATAAAATTTTTCAATTTTATGAATTGTCTCCTTTACCTTAATGCAATTTGAAATGATTTATATAATTTTCAAGCAAATTACTCAAGAAAAAGCAAAAGCAATGGATTGTAATAAGAAGGTTCTGCAATCTCATCTAGGGATATATGCTTAACACAACATCGAAACTTGGGACTGCTATTTATAATATTCATCCACTAAAGTGTATTTTATGCAATTAAATCCATTACTTGTAGTTTTGTTTAATTAACTTATTCAAATATTATATTTTTCTCACCAATCAAATCAAACAACATTAACAACAAATTTAAAAATTAAAATATTGCATGTTTTCAATTTTTAGAATTTTAAAATCTGGTAAGGATAAATAAATTGTCAATAATCTGTTGAATTTAAATTTTGCAATTTTCTGAATTGTCTCATTTGCCTCAACACAATTTGAAATGATTTATATAATCTTCAGGCAAATTACTTAAGAAAAAGCAAAAGCAATGGACTGTAATAAGAAAGTTCTGCACTCCCATCCCGGGATATATTCAAATATTCTATTTTTCTCACTAATCAAATCAAATGACATTAACAACAAATTTGAAAATCAAAATATTGCATTTTTGCAACTTTTAGCATTTTAAAATCTATTTAGGATAAACAAAATGTCAATAATCTATTGAATTTAAATTTTGCAATTTTTTTAATTGTCTCCTTTGCCTCAATGGAATTTGAAATGATTTATAGAATTGTTGTCTTCAGACAAATTAGTTAAAAAAAAGGAAAAGCAATGGACTCAATAAGATGGTTCCCCACTGCCATCTAAAGATATATGCTTCGCACAACTTTGAAACATGAGATTACTATTTATAATATTCATCCATTAAAGTGTATTATAGATTAAACAACATTAACAATAAGTTTAAAGATCAAAATATTTTAATTTTTCAATTTTTAGAATTTTAAATTTTGCTATGGATAAATGAATTGTCAATATTCTGTTGAATTTAAATTTTTCAATATTTTAAATTGTCTCCTTTGCCTCAACGTAATTTGAAATGATTTATATAATCTTCTAGCAAATTACTTAAGAAAAAGCAAAAGTAATGGATTGTAACAAGAAGATTCTGCACTCTCATTTAGGGATATATGCTTATCACAACATTAAAAGTTGGGATTGCTATTTATAATATTCATCCACAAACAAGCATTTTATGCAATTGAGTCTATTACTTGTATTTTTGTTCAATTAACTTCTTAAAATATTGCATTTTTGCAATTTTTAGAATTTTAAAATCTTTTAGGGATAAATAAATTGTCAATAATCTGTAGAATTATAATTTTGCAATTTTCGTAATTGTCTCCTTTGCCTCAATGCAATTTGAAATGATTTATAGAATTCTTGTATTCAAAGAAAGTACTTAAGAAAAAGAAAAAGCAATGGACTCAAATAAAATGGTTCCCCACTCCCATTTAGGGATATATGCTTCACAAAACTTTGAAACTTGGGATTGCTATTTATAATATTCATCCACAAAAGTCTTTTTTATCCAATTGAGTCCATTACTTGGATTTTTGTTCAATTAACATATTCAAATATTATATTTTTCACATATTATGTTTTTCTCAGTAATTAAATCAAACGACATTCACAATGAATTTAAAAATCAAAATATTTCACCTTTACAATTTGTAGAATTTTAAAACCTACTAGGGATAAATGAATTGTCAATACTCTGTTGATTTTAAATTTTCCAATTTTCTAAATTGTCTCCTTTGCCTCAACGCAATTTCAAATGATTTATATAATTTTCAAGCAAATTACTTAAGAAAAAGCAAAAACAATGGACTGTAATAAGAAAGTTCTGCATTCCCATCTAGGGATATATGCATAACACAACATTGAATCTTGGGATTGCAAGTTATAATATTCATCCACTAAAGTGTATTTTATGGAATTGGGTCTATTACTTGTATTTTTGTTCAAGTAACATATTCAAATATTATATTTTTCACATTTTATTTTTTTCTCACTAATTAAATCAAACGACATTGACAATAAATTAAAAAATCAAAATATATCAATTTTGCAATTTTTAGAAGTTTAAAATCTGCTAGGGATAAATGAATTGTCAATACTCTATTGAATTTAAATTTTGCAAGTTTTTGAATTGTCTCCTTTACCTCAACGCTATTTGAAATGATTTATATAATCTTCTAGCAAATTACTTAAGAAACAGCTAAAGCAATGGACTGTAATCAGAAGGTTCTGCACTCCCATCTAGGGATATATGCTAAACACAACATTGAAACTTCGAATTGTTATTTATAATATTCATCCACTAAAGTGTATTTTATGCAATTGAGTCCATTACATGTATTTTTGTTGAATTAACGTATTCACATATTATATTTTTCTCACCAATCAAATCAAACGACATTAACAATAAATTTAAAAAACAAAATATTGCATTTTTGCAATTTTTGGAAATTTACAATCTGCTAGGGATAAATGAATTGTCAATACTCTATTGAATTTAAAT
>JAHLGP010009212.1:0-12456 GCA_020141445.1 Bruguiera sexangula | reverse complement strand
GTCAATACTCTATTGAATTTAAATTTTACAATTTTTTGAATTGTCTCATTTGCTTCAACACAATTTGAAATGATTTATATAATCTTCTAGCAAATTACTTAAGAAAAAGCCAAAGCATTGGACTGTAATAAGAAGGTTCCACACTCTTATCTAAGGATATATGTTTAACACAACATTTAAACTTGGAATTGCTATTTATAATATTCATCCACTAAAGTGTATTTTATGCAATTGAGTCTATTACTTGTATTTTTGTTCAATTAACGTATTCACATATTATATTTTTCTCACCAATCAAATCAAACGACATTAATAATAAATTTAAAAATCCAAATATTGCATTTTTGCAATTTTTGGAAATTTACAACCTGCTAGGGATAAATGAATTTTCAATAATCTGTTGAATTTAAATTTTGTAATTTTCTGAATTATCTCCTTTGCCTTAACACAATTTGAAATGATTTATATAATCTTCAAGCAAATTACTTAAGAAAAAGCAAAAGTAATCGACCGTAATAAGAAGGTTCTGCACCCTCATCTAAGGATATATGCTTCACACAACATTGATCCTTGGAATTGCTATTTATAATATTTATCCACTAAAGTGTATTTTCTGCAACGAAGTTTATTACTTGTACTTTTCTTCAATTAAAATATTCAAATATTATATTTTTCTCACCAATCAAATTAAACGACATTAACAATAAATTTAAAAGTCAAAATATTACATTTTAGTAATTTTTAGAATTTTAAAATCTGCTAGGAATAAATGAATTGTCATTACTCTGTTGAATTTCAATTTTGCAATTTTATGAATTGTCTCTTTTGCCTCAACGCAATTTTAAAGGATTTATATAATGTTCAGGCAAATTACTTAAGAAAAAGTAAAAGCAATCGACTGTAATAAGAAAGTTCTGCACCCCCATTTAGGGATATATGCTTTCAAACCTAGGATTACTATTTATAATATTCATCCATGAAAGTGTATTTTATGCAATTGAGTCTATTACTTGTATTTTTGTTCGATTAAAATATTCAAATATTGTATTTTTCTCACCAATCAAATCAAACGACATTAACAACAAATTTAAAAATCAAAATATTGCATTCTTGCAATTTTTCTAATTTTTTAAATCTACTAGGGATAAATAAATTATTAATAATCTGTTGAATTTAAATTTTGAAATTTTCTTAATTGTCTCCTTTGCCTCAACTCAATTTGAAATGATTTATATAATCATCAGGCAAATTACTTAAGAAAAAGCAAAAGCAATGGACTGTTATAAGAAGGTTCTGCACTCCCATCTTGGGATATATGCTTAACACAACATTGAATCTTGAGACTGCTATTTATGATATTCATCCACTAAAGTGTATTTTATGCAATTAAGTCCATTACTTGTATTTTTGGTCAATTAAGATATTGAAATATTGTGTTTTTCTCACTAATCTAATCAAACGACATTAACAATAAATTTAAAAATCAAAATATTGCATTTTTGCAAGTTTTAGAATTTTGAAAATTTCCTTGGAATAAATGAATTGTTAATACTCTGTTGAATTTAAATTTTGCAATTCTCTTAATTGTGTCCTTTGCCTCAATGCAATTTGAAATGATTTATAGAATTCTTGTCTTCAAACAAATTACTTAAGAAAAAGGAAAAGCAAAGGACTCTAATAAGGTGGTTCCTCATTCCTATCTAGGGATATATGCTTCACACAACCTTGAAACTTGAGATTGTTATTTATAATATTCATCCACTAAAGTGTCTTTTATGCAATTGAGTCCATTACTTGTATTTTTGCTCAATAACATATTCAAATATTATATTTTTCACATATTATATTTTTCTCACCAATTAAATCAAACGACATTAACAACAAATTGAAAAATCAAAATATTTTAATTTTGCAATTTTTTGAATTGTGTCCTTTGCCTTAACGCAATTTGAAATAATTTATATAGTCTTCAACCAAATTATTTAAGAAAAAGCAAAAGCAATAGACTGTAATAAGAAGATTCTGCACTCTCATCTAAAGATATATGCTTAACACAACATTGAAATTCCGGATATCATAAGCAATTTAAATGGACTTAATTGACAATTCATCTAGAATTTTAAAATATGATAGGGATAAATGAATTGTCAATTATTTATTGAATTTAAATTTTTCAATTTTCTGAATTGTCTCCTTTGCCTCAACGCAATTTGAAATGATTTATATAATCATCAGGCAAATTACTTATGAAAAAGCAAGAGCAATCAACTGTAATAAGAAGGTTATGCACTCCTATTTAGAGATATATGCTTAACACAACATTGAAACTTGGGACTACTATTTATGATATCCATCCACTAAAGTGTATTTTATGCAATTCAGTCCATTACTTGTATTTTTGTTCAATTAAGATATTCAAATATTGTATTTTTCTCACCAATCAAATCTAACGACATTAATAATAAATTTAAAAATCAAAATATTGCATTTTTCAATTTTTAGAATTTTAAAATCTGTTAGGGATAAAGGAATTGTCAATAGTCTGTTGAAGTTAAATTTTGCAATAAAATCAAACGACATTAACAATAAATTTAAAAATTAAAATATTCCATTTTTGCAATTTTTAGAATTTTAAAATCTATTAAGGATAAATGAATTGTCAATACTCTGTTGAATTTAAATTTTGCAATTTTCTTAATTGTCTCCTTTGCCTCAATGCAATTTGAAATGATGTATAGAATTCTTGTCTTCAGACTAATTACTTAAGAAAAACGAAAAGCAATGGACTCTAATAAGATAGTTCTACACTCTCATCTAGAGATATATGCTTCCACAACCTTGAAACTTGAGATTGCTATTTATAATATTAATCCACTAAAGTGTCTTTTTTATGCAATTGAGTTCATTACTTGTAATTTAATACAAGTGTAATTTAATAAATATTGTATTTTTCTCATCAATCAAATCAAATGACGTTAGTAATAAATTTAAAAATCAAAATATTTCATTTTTGCAATTTCTAAAATTTTAAAATTTACTAGGGATAAATGATTGTCAATTCTCTGTTGAATTTAAATTTTGCTATTTTCTAAATTATCTCCTTTGCCTCAATGCAATTTGAAATGATTTATATAATTTTTAGGCAAATTACTTAACAAAAAGCAAAAGCAAAAGACTGTATTAACAAGGTTTTGCACTCCCATATAGAGATATATACTTAACACAACATTGAAACTTGGGTTTGCTATTTATAATATTCGTCCACTAAAGTGTATTTTATGCAATCGAGTCCATTACTTGTATTTTTGTTTAATTAACTTATTCAAATATTATATTTTTCTACATCATATTTTTCTCACCAATTAAATCAAACGACATTTACATTAAATTTAAAAGTGAAAATATTTCAATTTTGCACTTTTTCGAATTTTAAAATTTGCTAGGAATAAATGAATTGTCTATACTTTATTGAATTTAAATTTTTCAATTTTTAGAATTGTCTCCTTTGCCTCAACGCAATTTGAAATAATTTATATAAGTTTCGGGCAAATTACTTAAAGAAAAAAAAAAGCAATCGACTGTAATAAGAAGGCTCTGCACTCCCATCTAGGGATATATGCTTAACACAACATTGAAACCTAGGATTACTATTTATAATATACATCCACTAAAGTGTATTTTATGCGATTGAGTCGATTGCTTATATTTTTGTTCAATTAACATATTCAAATATTGTATTTTTCTCACCAATCAAATCAAACAACATTAACAACAAATTTAAAAATCAAAATATTGCATTTCTGCAATTTCTACAATTTTAAAATCCGCTAGGGACAAATAAATTGTAAATAATCTATTGAATTTAAATTTTGCAATTTTCTTAATTGTCTCTTTTGCCTTAAAGCAATTTGAAATGATTTATAGAATTCTTGTCTTCAGACAAATTACTTAAGAAAAAGGAAAAGCAATGGACCCTAATCAAACGGTTCCCCACTCCCATCTAGGGATATATGCTTCACCCAACCTTGAAACTTCAGTTTGCTATTTATAATATTAATCCACTAAAATGTCTTTTATGCAATTGAGTTCATTACTTGTATTTTTGTTCAATTGACATATTCAAATATTATATTTTTCACATATTATATTTTTCTCACCAATTAAATCAAACGACATTAACCATAAATTTAAAAATCAAAATATTGCATTTTTGCAATTGTTAGAATTTTAAAATTGGCTAAGGATAAATGAATTGTCAATATTCTGTTGAATTTAACTTTTGCAATTTTCTAAATTGTCTCCTTTGCCTCAATGCAATTTGAAATGATTTATATAATTTTCAAGCAAATTACTTAAGAAAAAGCAAAAACAAAGGACTGTAATAACAGGGTTCTGCACTTCCATCTAGAGATATATGCTTAACACAACATTGAAACTTAGATTTGCTATTTATAATATTCATCCACTAAAGTGTATTTTATTCAATCGAGTCCATAACTTGTATTTTTGTTCAATTAACATATTCAAATATTATATTTTTTCATATCATATTTTTCTCACCAATTAAATCAAACGACATTTACATTAAATTTAAAAATCAAAATATTTCAATTTTGCACTTTTTTGAATTTTAAAATTTGCTAGGGATAAATCAATTGTCTATACCTCTATTGAATTTAAATTTTGCAATTTTGGAATTGTCTCCTTTGCCTCAACACAATTTGAAATAATTTTTATAAGTTTCAGGCAAATTACTTAATAAAAAGCAAAAGCAATCGACTATAATAAGAAAGCTGTCCACTTCTATCTAGGGATATATGCTTAACACAACATTGAAACCTGAGATTTTTATTTATAATATTCATCCACTAAAGTGTATTTTATGCAACTGAGTCCATTACTTATATTTTTGTTCAATTAACATATTCAAATATTATATTTTTCTCACCAATTAAATCAAACGACATTAACAATAAATTTAAAAATCAAAATATTTAAATTTTGCAATGTTTAGAATTTTAAAATCTATGAGGGATATAGGAATTGTCAATACCCTGTTGAATTTAACTTTTGCAATTTTCTAAATTGTCTCCTTTGCCTCAATGCAATTTGAAATGATTTATATAATTTTCAAGCAAAATACTTAAGAAAAAGCAAAAACAAAAGCAATGGACTATAACAAGAAGGTTCTACACTCTCATCTAAGGATATATGTTTAGCACAACATTGAAACTTAGTAGTGCTATTTATAATATTCATCCACTTAATTGTATTTTATGCAATTGAGTCAATTACTTGTATTTTTGTTCAATTAACATATTCAAATATTGTATTTTTCTCACCAATCAAATCAAACGACATTAACAACAAATTTAAAAAGCAAAATATTGCATTTTTGCAATTTCTACAATTTTAAAATCTGCTAGGGACAAATAAATTGTAAATAATCTATTGAATTTAAATTTTTCAATTTTCTTAATTGTCTCTTTTGCCTCAAAACAATTTGAAATGATTTATAGAATTCTTGTTTTCAGACAAATTACTTAAGAGAAAGGAAAAGCAATGAACCCTAATAAGATGGTTCCCCACTCCCATTTAGGGATATATGCTTCACACAACCTTGAAACTTGAGTTTGCTATTTATAATATTAACCCACTAAAGTGTCTTTTATGCAATTGAGTCCATTACTTGTACTTTTGTTCAATTAACATATTCAAATATTATATTTTTCACATATTATATTTTTCTCACCAATCAAATCAAAGGACATTAACAATAAATTTAAAAATCAAAATATTGTATTTTTGCAATTTTGAGAATTTTAAAATTGGCTAGAGATAAATGATTTGCCAATACTCTGTTGAATTTAAATTTTGCAATTTTTTGAATTGTCTCCTTTGTCTCAACACAATTTGAAATGATTTATATAATTTTCAGGCAAATTGCTTAAGAAAAAGCAAAAGCAATGAATTGCAATATGAAGGTTCTGTACTCCCATCCAGGGATATATGTTTAACGCAACATTGAAACTTAGGATTGCTATTTATAATATTCATCCCCTAAAGTGTATTTTATACAATTGAGTCCATTACTTGTATTTTTGTTCAATTAACTTATTCAAATATTGTATTTTTCTCACCAATCAAATCAAACAACATTAACAACAAATTTAAAAATTAAAATATTACATTTTTGCAATTTTTAGGATTTTAAAATCTACTAGGAATAAATAAATTGTCAAAAGTTTGTTGAATTTAAATTTTGCAATTTTCTGAATTGTTTCCTTTGCCTAAACACAATTTGAAATGACTTATATAATCTTCAGGCAAATTACTTAAGAAAAAGCAAAAGCCATGGACTATAATAAGAAGGATCTGCACTCCCATTTAGGGATATATGCTTAACACAACATTGAAACTTGGGATTACTATTTATAATATTCATCCGCTAAAGTGTATTTTATGCAATTGAGTCCTTTATTTGTATTTTTGTTTAATTAACTTATTCAAATATTGTATTTTTCTCACCGATCAAATCAAACGACATTAATAATAAATTTAAAAATCAAAATATTACACTTTTGCAATTTTTGGAATTTTAAAATCTACTAGGGATAAATGATTTGTCAATATTCTATTGAATTTAAATTTTGCAATTTTCTGAATTGTCTCCTTTGCCTTAACATAATTTGAAATGATTTATATAATCTTTAGGCAAATTACTTAAGATAAAGCAAAAGCAATGGACTGTAATAAGAAGATTCTGCACTCCCATATAGGGATATATGCTTAACACAACATTGAAACTTGGGATTGATATTTATAATATTCATCCACTAAAGTGTATTTTACGCAATTGAGTCCATTACTTGTATTTTTGTTCAATTAACTTTTTCAAATATTGTATTTTTCCCACCAATCAAATCAAATAACTTTAACAACAAATTTAAAAATCAAAATATTGCATTTTTTTAATTTTTAAAATTTTAAAATTTGCTAGGGATAAATAAATTGTCAAAAGTCTGTTGAATTTAAATTTTTCAATTTTCTTAATTGTCTCCTTTGCCTCAATGTAATTTGAAATGATTTATAAAATTCCTGTTTTCAGACAAATTACTTAAAGAAAAGGAAAAGCAATGGACTCTAATAAAACCATTCCTTACTCTCATCTACAGATATATGCTTCACACAACCTTGAAACTTGAAATTGCTATTTATAATATTCATCCACTAAAAGTGTCTTTTATGCAATTAAGTCCATTACTTGTATTTTTATTCAATTAACATATTCAAATATTATATTTTTCACATATTATATTTTTCTCACCAATTAAATCAAACGACATTAAAATTAAATTTAAAAATCAAAAGATTTCAATTTTGCAATTTTTTGGCTTTTAAAATCTTGTTTGGATAAATGAATTGTCAATACTTTGTTGAATTTAAATTTCGCAATTTTTTGAATTGTCTCATTTACTTCAACGCAATTTGAAATGATTTATATCATCTTCTGCCAACTTACTTAAGAAAAAGCAAAAACAATCAACTATAATAAGAAGGTTCTGCACTCCCATCTAAGGATATATGTTTAACACAACATTGAAACTTGAGACTGCTATTTATAATAATCATCCACTAAAGTGTATTTTATGCAATTGAGTCCATTACTTGTATTTTTGTTCAATTAACATATTCAAATATAATATTTTTCGCATATTATATTTTTCTTTCCAATTAAATCAAACGACATTAACAATAAATTTAAAAATCAAAATATTTCAATTTTGTAATATTTTGAATTTTAAAATCTGTTAGGGATAACTGAATTGTTAATATTCTGTTGTATTTAAATTTTGCAATTTTCTGAATTGTTTCCTTTGTCTCAATGCAATTTAAAATGATTTATAGAATTTTTGCCTTCAAACAATTACTTAAGATAAAGGAAAAGCAATGGACCCTAATAAGATGGTTCTCCACTCCCATCTAGGGATATATGCTTCACACAACCTTGAAACTTGAGATTGCTATTTATAATATTCATCCACCAATGTGTATTTTACGCAATTGAGTCCATTACTTGTATTTTTGTTTAATTGACATATTCAAATATTATATTTTTCACATATTATATTTTTCTCACCAATTAAATCAAACAACATTAACAATAAATTTAAAAATTTTAAAATCTACTAGGGATAAATGAATTGTCAATACACTGTTGAATTTAAATTTTGCAATTTTTTGAATTGTCTCCTTTGCCTCAACACAATTTGAAATAGTTTATATAATTTTCAGGCAAATTACTTAAGAAAAAGCAAAAGTAATGGACTCTAATAAGAAGGTTCTGCACTCCTATCTAGGGATATATGGTTAACACAACATTGAAACTTGGGACTACTATTTATAATAATCATCCACTAAAGTGTATTTTATGCAATTGAGTCCATTACTTGTATTTTTATTCAATTAACTTATTCAAATATTGTATTTTTCTCACCAATCAAATCAAACGACATTAACAACAAATTTAAAAATCAAAATATTGCATGTTTGCAATTTTTAGAATTTTACAATCTGTTAGGGATAAATAAATTGTTAATAATCTGTTGAATTTAAATTTTGCAATTTTCTTAATTCTCTCCTTTGCCTCAAGGCAATTTGAAATGATTTATGGAATTCCTATTTTCAAAAAAATTACTTAAGAAAAAGGAAAAGCAATGGACTCTAATAAGATGGTTTTGCACTCCTATCTAGGGATATATTCTTCACACAACCTTGAAACCTGAGATTGCTATTTATAAGATTCATCCACTAAAGTTTCTTTTATGCAATTGAGTTCATTACTTGTATTTTTATTCAATTGGCATATTCAAATATTATATTTTTCACATAGTTTATTATTCTTACCAATTAAATCAAACGACTTTAACGATGAATTTAAAAATCCAAATATTTCGATTTTGCAAATTTTAGACTTTATAATCTGTTAGGGATAATTGAATTGTCAATACTCTGTTTAATTTAAATTTTGCAATTTTCTGAGTTGTCTCCTTTGCCTCAATACAATTTGAAATGATTTATATAATTTTCACGTAAATTACTTAAGAAAAAGCAAAAGCAATGAGCTGTAATAAGAAGGTTCTACACTCCCATCTAGGGATATATGCTGAACACAACATTGAAACTTGTGATTGCTATTTATAATGTTCATCCACTAAAGTGTATTTTAAACAATTAAGTCCATTATTTGTATTCTTCTTCAATTAACTTATTCAAATATTGTATTTTTCTCACCAGTCAAATCAAACAACATTAACAACAAATTTAAAAATCAAAATATTGCATTTCTGCAATTTTTAGAATTTTAAAATCTACAAGGGATGAATAAATTGTCAATAATCTGTTGAATTTAAAATTTTCAATTTTCTTAATTCTCGCCTTTGCCTCAATGAAATTTGAAATGATTTATATAATTTTCAGGCAAATTACTTAAGAAAAAGCAAAAGCAACGGACTGTAATAAAAAGGTTTTGCACTCCCATTTAGGGATATATGCTTAACACAACATTGAAACTTGAGATTGCTATTTATCATAATTATCCATTAAAGTGTATTTTATGGAATTGAGTCCATAACTTGTATTTTTGTTCAATTAACTTATTCAAATATTATATTTTTCCTACCAATCAAATCAAGCGACTTTAACAACAAATTTAAAAATTAAAATATTACATTATTACAATTGTAAAATCTGCTAGGTAAAAATGATTTGTCAATATTCTGTTGAATTTAAATTTTGCAATTTTCTGAATTGTCTCCTTTGCCTCAACAAAATTTGAAATGATTTATATAATCTTCAGGAAAATTATTTAAGAAAAAGCAAAAGCAATGGACTGTAATAAGAAGGTTCTGCACTCTCATCCAGGGATATATGCTTAACACAACATTTAAATTTGGGATTGCTATTTATAATATTCATCCACTAAAGTGTATTTTATGCAATTGAGTCCATTACTTGTATTTTTCTTCAATTAACATATTCAAATATAATATTTTTGGCATATTATATTTTTCTCACCAATTAAATCAAATGACATTAACAATAAATTTAAAAATCAAAATATTTCAATTTTGTAATTTTTTGAATTTTAAAATATGCTAGGGATAACTGAATTGTCAATACTCTGTTGAATTTCAATTTTGCAATTTTTTTAATTGCCTCCTTTGTCTCAATGCAATTTGAAATGATTTATATAATATTCAAGCAAAATACTTGAGAAAATACAAAAGTAATGGACTGTAATAAGAAGATTTTGCACTCCCATATAGGAATATATGCATAACACAACATTGAATCTTAGGACTACAAGTTATAATATTCATCCACTAAAGTGTCTTTTATGTAATTGAGTCCATTACTTGCATTTTTGTTCAATTAATATATTCAAATATTGTATTTTTTTCACCAATCAAATCAAGCGACATTAACAACAAATTTAAGAATCAAAATATTTCATTTTCACAATTTTTAGAATTTTAAAATTTGCTAGGGATAAATAAATTGTCTACAATCTGTTGAATTTAAATTTTGCAATTTTCTTAATTGTCTCCTTTGCCTCAATGCAATTTGAAATGATTTATAGAATTCTTGTCTTCAGACAAATTACTTAAGAAAAAGGAAAAGCAATGGACTCTAATATGATGGTTCCCTACTCTCATCAAGGGATATATGCTTCACACAACCTTCAAATATTATATTTTTCGCATATTATATTTTTCTCACCAATTAAATCAAACGACTTTAACAATAAATTTAAAAATTAAAATATTTCAATTTTACAATTTTTAAAATTTTAAAATTTGCTAGGGATAAATAAATTCTCAATACACTGTTGAATTTAACTTTTGCAATTTTTTGAATTGTCTTCTTTGTCTCAATGCAATTTGAAATAATGTATATAAGTTTTAGGCAAATTACTTAAGAAAAAACGAAAGTAATGGACTATAATAAGAAGGTTCGACACTCCTATCTGAGGATATATGCTTAACACAACATTGAAACTTGGGAGTGTTATTTATAATATTCATCCACATAATTGTATTTTAAGCAATTGAGTCCATTACTTGTATTTTTGTTCAATTATCATATTCAAATATTGTATTTTTCTCACCAAACAAATCAAACGATATTAACAATAAATTTAAAAATCAAAGGATCGTATTTTTGCAATTTTTAGAATTTTAAAATCTGCTAGGAAGAAATGAATTGTCAATACTCTGTTGAATTTAACTTTTTCAATTTTCTGAACTGTCTCCTTTACCTCAACGAAATTTGAAACAATTTATATAATCTTCAAGCAAATTACTTAAGAAAAAGTAAAAGCAATGCACTCTAATTGGAAGGTTCTACACTCCCATATAGGGATATATGCTTAACACAATATTGAAACATGAGATTACTATTTAGAATATTCATCCATTAAAGTGTATTTTATGCAATTGAGTTCATTACAAGTATTTTTGTTCAATTAACTTATTCAAATATTGTATTTTTCTCACCAATCAATTCAAACGACATTAAAAACAAATTTAAAAATAAAAATATTGCAAATTTGCAATTTTTAGAATTTTAAAATTTGCTAGCGACAACTAAATTGTAAATAATCTGTTGAATTTAAATTTTGCAATTTTTTTAATTGTCTCCCTTGCCTCAACGCAATTTGAAATGATTTATAGAATTCTTGTCTTCAGACAAATTACTTAATAAAAAGAAAAGTAATGGACTTTAATAATATGGTTTTGCACTACCATCTAAGGATATATGCTTAACACAACATTGAAACTTGAGATTGCTATTTATAGTATTCATCCTCTAAAATGTATTTTATGCAATTAAGTCCATTACTTGTATTTCTGTTCAATTAACATTTTCAAATATTGTATTTTTCTCACCAATCAAATCAAACGACATTAACAATAAATTTAAAAATCAAAATATTGTGTTTTTGCAATTTTTAGAATTTTAAAATCTACTATGGATAAATAAATTGTCAATAATCTATTGAATTTAAATTTTGCAATTTTCTTAATTCTCTCCTTTCCCTTAATGCAATTTGAAATGATTTATAGAATTCTTGTTTTAAGACAAATTACTTAAGAAAAAGGAAATGCAATGGACTCTAATAAGATGGTTCCGCAGCCCAATCTATGGATATATGCTTCATACAACCTTGAAATTTGGGTTTGCTATTTATAATATTCATCTACTAAAGTGTCTTTTAAGCAATTAAGTCCATTACTTGTATTTTTCTTTAATTGACATATTCAAATATTATATTTTTCACATATTATATTTTTCTCACCTATTAAATCAAACGACAATAACAATAAATTTAAAAATCAATATATTGCATTTTTGCAATTTTTAAAATTTTAAAATCTGCTAGGGATAAATGAA
>JAHLGP010009184.1:0-32522 GCA_020141445.1 Bruguiera sexangula | reverse complement strand
GATAAATGTGTTGTTAATAATCAGTTGAATTAAAATTTTGTAAATTTCTTAATTATCTCAATTGCCACAATGCAATTTGTAATGATTTCTATAATTTTACTCTGCAAACATCTTACTTAAGAAAAAAGAAATACAATGGACCCTGGGAAGAAGTTTTCCCACTCCACTCTAGAGATACATGTTTGACCCAACATTTGAAAATTGTGATTACTATTTCTAATATTTATCCACAAAAGTGTATTTTACACAATTGAGTCCATTACTTGTATTTTTGTTTAATTAAGATATTCAAATAAAGTGCTTTTCACTCCATTTAAAATGAGAGGGCATTAACAATATATTGAAAAATGAAAACATGGCATTTTTTCAATTTTCAGAATTTTAGAGTCTTATTGGGAAAAATGTGTTGTTAATAATTAGTTTAATTTAAATTTTGTAAATTTCTTAATTATCTCAGTTGCCATAATGCAATTTGTAATAATTTCTATAATTTTAATCTGTAAACATCTTAGTTAAGAAAAAGTAAATACAATAGACCCTAGGAAGAAGTTTTCCCACTCTCCTCTAGAGATATATGCTTAACTCAACATTGAAAATTGTGATTGCTATTCATAATATTTATCCATAGATGTGTATTTTATACAATTGAGTTCATTACTTGTATTTTTGTTTAATTAATATATTCAAATAATAAGCTTTTCACTCCGTTTAAAATGAAAGGGCATTACCAATATATTAAAACAAGAAAACATTGCAGTTTTTCAATTTTCAAAATTTTAGAGTCTGATAGTGATAAAAGTGTTGTTAATAATCAGTTAAGCTTAAATTTTGTAAATTTTTTAATTATCTCCCTTACCACAATGCAATTTGTAATGATCTTTATAGTTTTAGTCTGCAGACATCTTACTTAAGAAAAAAAGCAAATACAATGGATCCTAATAAAAAGTTTTCACACTCCCCTATAGAAATATATGCGTAAACCAACATTGAAATTTAGGATTCCAATTTGTAATATTCATCCACTAAAGTGCTTTTTTATTCAATTGAGTCCATTACTTGTATTTTTGTTGAATTAATGTATTTACATATTATGCTTTTCATTCAATTTGAAAATGAAACAACATTAACAATATATTAAAAAACGAAAACATTGTATTTTTTCAATTTTCAGAATTTTAGAGTTTTATAGGGATAAATGTGTTGTTAATAATCAATTTAATTTAAATATTGTAAATTTCTTAATTATCTCAGTTGCCACAATGCAATTAGTAATGATTTCTATAATTTTAGTCTGCAAACATCTTACTTAAGAAAAAGCAAATACACGGGACCCAAATAAGAAGTTTTCCCACACCCCTATAGAGATATATGCATGACCTAACATTGGAAATTATGATTGCTATTTATAATATTTATCCACAAAAGTGTATTTTATACAACTGAGTTCATTACTTGTATTTTTGTTCAATTAAGATATTCAAATAATATGCTTTTCACTTCGTTTAAAATAAAAGGACATTAACAATATATTAAAAAAATGAAAATATTGCATTTTTCCAATTTTCAAAATTTTAGAGTTTTATAGGGATAAATATGTCGTTAATAATCAATTGAGTTTAAACTTTGTAAATTTCTTAATTATCTCCCTTGCCACAATGCAATTTGTAATGATTTTTATATTTTTAGTTTGTGAACATCTTACTTAAGAAAAAAGCAAATACAATGGACCTTAATAAGAAGTTTTCTCACTTTCCTAGAGAGATATATGCATAAACCAACATTGAAGTCTAGGATTTCAGTTTGTAATATTCGTCTAATAAAGTGCTTTTTTATTCAATTGAGTCCACTACATGTATTTTTGTTGAATTAGCATAATCAAATATTATATTTTTCACTCTATTTAAAAGGAAACGACATTAACAATCTATTAAAAAAATGAAAACATTGCATTTTTTCAATTTTCAGAATTTTAGAGTCTTATAGGGATAAATGCGTTGTTAATAATTAGTTTAATTTAAATTTTGTAAATTTCTTAATTATTTCAGTTGCCACAATGCAGTTTGTAATAATTTCTATAATTTTAGTCTACAAACATCTTACTTAAGGAAAAGCAAATACACGGGACCCAAATAAGAAGTTTTCCCACACCCCTCTAGAGATATATGCATGACCTAACATTGAAAATAATGATTGCTATTTATAATATTTATCCACAAAAGTGTATTTTATACAATTGAGTTCATTACTTGTATTTTTTTTTAATTAAGATATTCAAATAATATGCTTTCCACTACCTTTAAAATGAAAGGGCATGAACAATATATTAAAAAAAATGAAAACATTGCATTTTTTCAATTTTCAAAATTTTAAAGTCTTATTGGGATAAATGTGTTTTTAATAATCAGTTGAATTGAAATTTTGTAAATTTCTTAATTATCTCAGTTGACACAATGCAATTTGTAATGATTTCTATAATTTTAGTCTGTAAACATCTTACTTAAGAAAAAGCAAATACAATGGATCCTAGGAAGAATTTCTCCCACTCCCCTTTAGAGATATATGCTTGACCCAATATTGAAAATTATGATTGCTATTTCTAATAATTATCCATAAAAGTGTATTTTATACAATTAAGTTTATTACTTGTATTTTTGTTGAATTAAGATATTCAAATAATATACTTTTCACTCCATTTAAAATCAAAGGGCATTAACAATATATTAAAAAATGAAAATATAGTATTTTTTCAATTTTCAGAATTTGAGAGTCTTATTAGAATAAATGTGTTGTTAATAATCAGTTTAATATAAATTTTGTAAATTTCATAATTATCTCAATTGTCACAATGCAATTTACAATGATTTTTATAATTTTTGTCTGCAAACATCTTACTTATGAAAAAGCATATACAATGGACCTTAATAAGAAGTTTTCCCACTCCCCTATAGAGATTATGCATGACCCAACATTGAAGTTTAGGATTCCAATTTGTAATATTCATCCACTAAAGTGCCTTTTTATTCAATTGAATCCATTACTTGTATTTTTGTTGAATTAACGTATTCAAATGTTATACTTTTCACTCCATTTACAATGAAACGACATTTACAATGTGCTAGAAAATGAAAAGATTGCATTTTTTCAATTTTTAATTTTAGAGTCTTATTGGGATAAATGTGTTGTTAATAATTAGTTTAATATAAATTTTGTAAATTTCATAATTATCTCAATTGTCACAATGCAATTTGTAATGATTTCTATAATTTTTGTCTACAAACATCTTACTTGAGAAAACGCAAATACATGGGACCCAAATAAGAAGTTTTCCCACTCCTCTATAGAGATATATTCATGACCCAACATTGAAAATTATGATTGCTATTTATAATATTTATCTACAAAAGTGTATTTTATACAATTGAGTTCATTACATGTATTTGTGTTCAATTAAGATTTTTATAGTTTATGCCTTTCACTCCATTTAAAATGAAAGGGCATTAACTATATATTAAAAAATGAAAATGTTGCATTTTTTCAATTTTCAGAATTTTAGAGTTTTATAGGGATAAATATGTTGTTAATAATCAGTTGAGTTTAAATCTTGTAAATTTCTTAATTATCTCCCCTTCCACAATGCAATTTGTAATAATTTTTATAATTTTAGTCTACAAAAATCTTACTTAAGAAAAAAGCAAATACAATGGACACTAATAAGAAGTTTTCCCACTCCTTTATAGAGATATATGCATGACCCAACATTGATGTTTAGGACTCCAATTTGCAATATTCATCCACTAAAGTGCTTTTTTATTCAATTAAGTCCACTACTTGTATTCTAATTGAATTAACATAATCAAATATTATGCTTTTTACTCCATTTAAAATGAAACAACATTAACAATCTATGAAAAAATGAAAACATTGCATTTTCTCAATTTTAACAATTTTAGAGTCTTATAGGGATAAATATGTTATTAATAATCAATTAAATTTAAATTTTGTAAATTTCCTAATTATCTCAGTTGCCACAATGCACTTTGTAATGATTTTTATAATTTTAGTCTGGAAACATCTTACTTAAGAAAAAGTGAATACAATAGACCCTAGGAAGAAGTTTTCCCACTCCCCTCTAGAGATATATGCTTGACCCAACATTGAAAATTGTGACTGTTATTTATAATATTTATCTAGAAAAGTGTATTTTATGCAATTGAGTTAATTACTTATATTTTTGTTTAATTAGGATATTCAAATAATATGCTTTTCACTCCATTTAAAATGAAAGGGAATTAACAATATATTAAAAAAATGAAAACATTGCATTTTTTCAATTTTCAGAACTTTAAAGTCTTATTGGAATAAATGTGTTGTTAATAATCAGTTTAATTTAAAATTTGTAAATTTCTTAATTATCTCAGTTGTCAAAATAAAATTTGTAATGATTTATATAATTTTAGTCTACAAACATCTTATTTAAGAAAAAACAAATACAGTGGACCCTAAGAAGAAGTTTTCCTACTCCCTTATGAAGATATATGCTTGACTCAACATTGAAAATTGTGTTTGCTATTTATAATATTTATCCACAAAAATGTATTTTATACAATTAAGTTCATCACTTGGATTTTTGTTTAATTAAGATATTCAAATAATATGCTTTTCACTCCAGTTAAAGTGAAATGGCATTAACAATACATTAAAAAATGAAAACATTGTATTTTTTCAATTTTTAGAATTTTAGAGTCTTATTGGGATAAATGTGTTTTTAATAATCAGTTTAATTTAAATTTTGTAAATTTCTTAATTATCTCAGTTGCCACAATGCAATTTGTAATGATTTCTATAATTTTAGTCTGCAAACATCTTACTTAAGAAAAAGCAAATACAAGGGACCCTAATAAGATGTTTTTCCACTCCCCTCTAGAGATATATACTTGACCTAGCATTGAAAATTGTGATTGTTATTTATAATATTTATTCACAAAAGTGTATTTTATACAATTTATTTCATTACTTGTATTTTCAAATAATATGCTTTTCACTCCATTTAAAATGAAAGTGCATTACCAATATGTTAAAAAATGAAAATATTGCATTTTTTCAATTTTTAAAATTTTAGAGTCAAATAAGGATAAATGTGTTGTTAATAATCAGTTGAATTTAAATTTTGTAAATTTCTTAATTATCTCCCTTGCCACAACGCAATTTGTAATGATTTTTATAGTTTTAATCTACGAACATCTTACTTAAGAAAAAAAGCAAATACAATGGACCCTAATAAGAAGTTTTCCCACTCCCCTATAGAGATATATGCGTAAACCATCATTGAAGTGTAAGGTTTCAATTTGTTAAATTAACGTATTCAAATATTATGCTTTTCACTCCATTTAAAATGAAACGACATTAACAATGTATTAAAAAGTGAAAACATGGGACCCAAATAAGAAGTTTTCCCACTCCCCTATAGAGATATATGCTTGACCCAACATTGAAAATTGTGATTGTTATTTATAATATTTATCCACAAAAGTATATTTTATAGAATTGAGTTCATTACTTGTATTTTTGTTTAATTAAGATATTCAAATAATATGCTTTTCACTCCATTTAAAGTGAAAGGGCATTAACAATATATTAAAAAATGAAAACATAGCATTTTTTTCATTTTCAGAATTTTAGGGTCTTATTGGGATAAAGGTGTTGTTAATAATTAGTTGAATTAAAATTTTGTAAATTTCTTAACTATCTTAGTTGCCAAAATGCAATTTGTAATGATTTCTATAATTTTAGTTTGCAAACATCTTACTTAAGAAAAAACAAATACATGGGACCCAAATAAGAAGTTTTCTCACTCCCCTTTAGATATATATGTATGACCCAACATTGAAAATTATGATTTGTATTTATAATATTTATTTACAAAAAATGTATTTTAGACAATTGACTTCATTACATGTATTTTTGTTCAATTAAGATATTCAAATAATATGCTTTTCACTCCTTTTAAAATGAAAGGGCATTAACTATATATTAAAAAATGAAAATGTTGCATTTTTTCAATTTTCAGAATTTTAGAATTTTATAGGGATAAATGTGTTGTTAATAATCAATTGAGTTTAAAGCTTATAAATTTCTTAATTATCTCCCTTGCCATAATGCAATTTGTAATGATTTTTATAATTTTAGTTTGCAAACATCTTACTGAAGAAAAAAACAAATACAACGGACCCTAATAAGAAGTTTTCCCACTCCCCTATAAAGATATATGCATGATCAAACATTGATGTTTAGGATTCCAATTTGCAATATTCGTCCACTAAAGTGCTTTTTTATTCAATTGAGTCCATTACTTGTATTTTTGTTGAATTAACGTATTCAAATATTATGCTTTTCACTCCATTTAAAATGAAATGACATTAACAATATATTAAAAAATGAAATTTTTTCAATTTTTAGAATTTTAGAGTCTTATAGGGATAAATGTGTTGGTAATAACGACTTCAATTTAAATTTTATAAATTTCTTAATTATCTACCTTGCCACAATGCAATTTGTAATGATTTTTATAATTTTAGTTTGCACGCATTTTACTTTAAAAAAAAGCAAATACAATGGACCGTAATAAGAAGTTTTCCCACTCCCCTATAGAGATATATGCATAAACCAATATTGAAGTCTAGGATTCCAATTTGTAACATTCGTCCACTAAAGTGCTTTTTTATTCAATTGAGTCTATTACTTGTATTTTTGTTGAATTAACGTATTCAAATATTATACTTTTCACTCCATTTAAAATGAAACAACATTAACAATATATTAAAAAAATGAAAATATTGCATTTTTTAAATTTTCAGAATTTTAGAATCTTATAGGGATAAATGTGTTGGTAATAATGACTTGAATTTAAATTTTGTAAATTTCTTAATTATCTTCCTTGCCACAATGTAATTTGTAATGATTTCTATAATTTTAGTCTGCAAACATCTTACTTAAGAAAAAACATATACAATGGATCCTAATAAGAAGTTTTCCCACTCCCCTATAGAGATTATGCATGACCCAACATTGAAGTTTAGGATTCCAATTTCTAATATTTATCCATTAAAGTGCTCTTTTATTCAATTGAATCCGTTACTTGTATTTTTTGTTGAATTAACGTATTCAAATGTTATACTTTTCACTCCATTTATAATGAAACGACATTTACAATGTGCTAAAAAATGAAAAGATTGTATTTTTTCAATTTTTAGAATTTTAGAGTCTTATTGGGATAAATGTGTTGTTAATAATCAGTTGAATTAAAATTTTGTAAATTTCTTAATTATCTCAGTTGCCATAAAGCAATTTGTAATGATTTCTATAATTTTAGTCTACAAACATCTTACTTAAGAAAAAGCAAATACATAGGACCCAAATAAGAAGTTTTCTCACTCCCCTCTAGAGATATATGCATGACCCAACATTAAAAATTATTATTGCTATTTATAATATTTATCTACAAAAGTGTATTTTATACAATTGACTTCATTACTTGTATTTTTATTCAATTAAGATATTGAAATAATATGCTTTTCACTCTGTTTAAAATAAAAGGGCATTACTAATATATTAAAAAATGAAAACATTGCATTTTTTCAATTTTCAGAATTTTAGAGTCTTATAGGGATAAATGTGTTGTTAATAATTAGTTGAGTTTAAATTTTGTAAATTTCTTAATTATCTCCCTTGCCACAATGCAATTTGGAATGATTTTTATAATTTTAGTCTGCAAACATCTTATTTAAGAAAAAAACAAATACAACGGACCCTAATAAGAAGTTTTCCCACTCCCCTATAAAGATATATGCATATACCAACATTGAAGTCTAGGATTCCAATTTGTAATATTCGTCCACTAAAGTGCTTTTTTATTTAATTGAGTCCATTACTTGTATTTTTGTTGAATTAACGTATTCAAATATTATACTTTTTACTCCATTTAAAATGAAAGAACATTAACAATATATTAAAAAAATGAAAACATTGCATTTTTTAAATTTTCAGAATTTTAGAGTCTTATAAGGATAAATGTGTTGGTAATAATAACTTGAATTTAAATTTCGTAAATTTCTTAATTATCTCTTTTGTCACAATGTAATTTGTAATGATTTCTATAATTTTAGTCTGCAAACATCTTATTTAAGAAAAAGCAAATACAAGGGACCCTAATAAGATATTTTCCCACTCCCCTCTAAAGATATATACTTGGTCTAACATTGAACATTGTGATTACTATTTATAATATTTATCCATAAAAGTGTATTTTATAGAATTGAGTTCTTTGTTTGTATTTTTGTTGAATTAACATATTGAAATATTTTGCTTTTCACTCCATTAAAATTGAAAGGGCATCAAGAATATATTAAAAAAAATGAAAACATTGCATTTTTTCAATTTTCAGAATTTTAGAGACTTATAGGGATAAATGTTTTGTTAATAATGACTTGAATTTAAATTTTGTAAATTTTTTAGTTATCTCCCTTGCCACAATGCAATTTGTAATGATTTCTATAATTTTAGTCTGCAAACATCTTACTTAAGAAAAAGCATATACAATGGACCCTAATAAGAAGTTTTTCCCCTCCCCTATAAAGATTATACATGACGCACTATTGAAGTTTAGGATTCCAATTTGTAATATTCATCCACTAAAGTGCTTTTTTATTCAATTGAATCCATTACTTATATTTTTGTTAAATTAACGTATTCAAATATTATACTTTTCACTCCATATAAAATGTGAAGTTCCCAACTTCACTCTAGGATCTACTAGTCTATGATGCTGAGAGTGGGGGTGATTCAGTATCACACCCAAAAAACTTTGATAATTTAAGCCAAAAATGAACTCTTTCCCAAATTCAACTAAGGTAGATTTATTGTTACCTACTGATCATAATTGTCCCCAAAGTTACCTTTCAGACACCTTGCCTATTAGACGAATCGGTTGTTCTTGAGTAGGTCTTCTTTTAGGTTGTGGGTTTGATGATTCTTTAGCTGTGTTCACAACTCAATTCAAAACACAGAATGTAAATTCAAAGCAAAGACAGGAGAGATTTACGTGGTTCCGTCAATATGACGTACTCCACGGTGGTAGAGTTTCTTCCTCTACCGAGACAATCCACTATACTTGAGAATACCAGTGTGGTATTCCTTATGATTACAATGGATGTCTTAATCTTCTACTCCTTTCACTTTTGCAAATACAAAGCAATGACAATACAAAGAGTGTCACTTACTATGTCTACTCTTCTTCTAGCTTGTGTTGTCTCTGTTTGATTTGAATAAGCTGCTTCACTACCGCTTGGAAGATCACCAAAACACTCTCTAACCTCTCTTGAAGAAATCTGAAAAATTCGTTGAATTCTCTCAAATGCTTCACCGAATTTCTTCTCTAAGTTGTCTCACTCAACTCCTAGTCTCACCGTCTCACTGTCTCACGGCCTGCACTTACGCTTAAGGTCTGCCATTTCACGTTTCACGGCCTGCCTCATGCTACTGGTCTGCAGTTTCACGTCTCTTGGCCTGCACCACGCTTCTGGTTTTGCTGGTTCACATCTCTCGGCCTGCACCACGCTCTTGGTCTGCCGTTTCACGTCTCTTGGCCTGCACCACGCTTCTGGTTTTGCTGCTTCACGTCTCTCGGCCTGCCTCATGTTTCTGGTCTGGCATTTCATGTCACACATTCTGGTCTGTTGTCTTCTCTTCCGGGTGGTCTCACGGATACCAGGTTTGCTGTCTTCTTTTCCGGGTGGTCTCATGGATACCAGGTCTGTTGTCTTCTCTTCCGGGTGGTCTATTTCTTGTTTCTCCTCTTACAGGTGGTGCGTTTCTGGTTTGCTCTTCCGGTGGTGTCTTCTTTTTTTTCTTCCTCTACCGGTTTATATACTCCTTTCAATGCAAACCCTAGTAAGGTTTATTGGAGTTGCGGCGAATTTCCTTTCTTGCCCCTTCATGTGACTTCATATTACTGTTCCATACAAAATTCAGCATTATCCTCCTTCTTAATTTATTTTTCTTACTCTTTTCTTTCTACTGAAAACTCATCCCTTGAATGCTTAAACGAGCCACTTCTGCTTGCACACTTAGATCTGGTTGGCGACAATTACAACTCATACAAAGTTGTGGGAACAACAATCTCCCCCTTTGTAATTGTTAGCAACACTCACAACAAAAACCATTATGCAACAATCCTTCATAATCTTCTTAGAGCAATAATCCATTCCAGAAGCAGATGGATTACAACTCGCCCTAAATATGCACTTCCCCTTCCTTAACAGCTCCCCCTGCACTGTTGCTTCTCTCCCCCTTTGCCAACCAATTACAAATTTGAAAAACTTGCAAAGTAGAGATGAAGGATTCACTTGAACTTCAGGCTTGAGGAGGCATTTGCACAGACAGACTCATTCCACACTTTTCAAACAGCTATGTGGACAGAGGTTTAGTTAGAATATTTGAGATTTGATCTTTAGTGCCGATATACTCCAATTGAATTGTGCCTTCTTCCACTTGATCCTTGATAAAGTGATACTGGATGTCAATATGCATGCTCCTTGAATGTTGAATTGGATTCTTGCTGACATCAATTGCACTTTGATTATCACAAAGTACACTCATTGGTAACTTCACTTCAACACCCAAATCAGCCAATTGTCTTTGCATCCATATCACCTAAGTACATGTTGCACAAGCAGCCATATACTCAGCCTCTGCTGTGCTCAAAGCAACACTGTTTTGCTTTCTACTTAGCCATGCAACACACTTTGAACCCAAATAGAAGTTGTAGCCATTAGTTGATTTTCTATCATCTGTACTTCCTACCCAGTTTGCATCAGTGTATGCTTGTAGTTTTATAGAATCCATGACAGGATACCACAAACCCATTTCCAGTGTCCCTTTAAGGTATCTTAGGATTCTTTTCACTGCCAACACATGAGATTCCTTAGGATCAGCTTTGAATCTACTAGTGATGCACACAGCTTGCATGAGATCAGGCCTTGATGTTGTAAGGTACAAAAGGCTCCCTATCATCTTCCTGTATTCTATAGGGCTTGTACTCCTTCCTTCCTAATCTTTTGTTAACTTGCAGCCTATTGTCATAGGGGTATTGACAGGTCTGTTATCCTCCATGCCAAACCTTTTCATCATCTCTTTGGCATATTTTGTCTGAGAAATAAAAATACCTTCTTCACACTGTTTTATCTGTAATCCAAGAAAGTAAGTCATTTCTCCAATCAATGACATCTCAAATTCCTCACTCATCTTCTGTGCAAATTCTTGGCATAGCTCAGAGTGATCCCCTCCAAAGATGATGTCATCTACATATACTATGGTTATTAGTTGGCCTTTCTCCGAGTTGAACACATATAGGTTATTATCAATTGTTCCTCTTCTGAAGTTCAACCTTCTCAAATATGTGTCCAGCCTGCTGTACCATGCTTTTGGGGCTTGTTTAAGGCCATACAAGGCTTTCTTCAACTTGCACATATGTCTCATCCTCACTGATTTGTACTCCATCAGGTTGTTCAATATACACTTCTTCTTTCAAGAGCCCATTCAGAAAGGCTGATTTCACATCCATTTGGTAAACTTTATACCTCTTATGTGCTGCTAAAACTAAGAACATTATGATAGTTTCCAACCTTGCTACTAGTGCAAAAGTTTCATCAACATCTATTCCTTTTATCTGAGTGTAGCTTTTGCAAATCAGCCTAGCCTTGTTCCTCACCACCTTGCCATCTTCATTGTGTTTATTTTTAAACACCCATTTTGTTCCTATGACATTCTTGTTAGTGGGTCTTGGGACTAGCTCCCATGTTTCATTCTTCTTGATTTGATCCAACTCCTCATTGATAGCTTTGACCTAGGCTTTGACCTAGGCTTTGTCTTGTGCAGCCTCTTCAACAGAATTAGGTTCAACTTATGAGAGTAAAGCAGTAGCTCCCACAATTCTTCTTCTTGTTGTAACTCCTACTAATGGGTCACCTATTATCTAATTTCCTTAATAAGCATTGATCTATGTCTTTTTTGTCTTTCTTTCTTGCACAGTCTTAGTTGCAAGAGAATCTCCTTCTTCATCTTTAGACTCACTCTTCTATGAGTCTGAACTTACTTCTTTTCCCTCTTCTTCATGCTGGTTAGATTCTTCATCTATCTTGAAGTCATCTTCTTCACTATCCTCAGCTTCTCCATTATGCATTATTTTCTAGTTTTCATCTATTCTCACATCACTAGAAGTGACTACTTTTCCTAGTTTATGCAGAAAAACTCTGTAACCTTTTGTCTTTGCTGAGTATCCCTCAAAGATGCCTTCATTTGACATAGCATGGAATTTTCCCAAGTTTTGCTCCTTGTTCTTCACAAAACATGGGCTGCCAAAGATTCTAAGATACTTGGCTATTGTCTTCTTCCCACTCCATAACTCATATGGAGTCTTATCAGTATTGGGCCTTAGTAAAACTTTGTTCAATAGGTGCACGACTGTAAATGTTGCTTCTGTCCAAAATCTTGTGTGAAGTTTGGATTCCGACAGTAGAGTTGTTGCCATTTCAACCACAACTCTATTTTTCCTCTTTACCACCCCATTTTGTTGAGGTGTTCTTGTTGCTGCCATCTAATGGTGAATTCCATGCTTTTCAAGGTAATATTTAAAAGCTCCATTTGTGAATTCAGTGCCTTGACCTGACCTCAATAATTTGATCTTCTTTCTACTCTTATTTTCAGCTAATCTTCTGTATCTCTTGAAGCATTTCAAAACTTCTGACTTGTGTTTGAGGTGCATGATACAGGTTCTTCTGGAATAATCATCAACAAACAAGATGAAGTACTTCTCACCATTCAACCTTTTTGTTCTTATTGGCCCACACAAATCAGTATGTACAATGTCAAGGACTGCTTTAGAACTGACCTCTTTGGTCTTATACTACTTTCTGACCTATTTTCCTTTAGAGCATGCTGAGCAAACATACTCCTCCTCTTTCTTAAGGTCTGGAATGTCTCTAATTGCATGAGTAGTGGTTAGCTTCCTCATGTTCTTCTGTGTTAAGTGTCCCAACCTCCTATGTCAGAGTTGATTTTCTTCTTTTCGTAAGTAAACAGCTGTTTGTCTTGTCCTCATCAATCACATATAAATTTCCAGTTGTTCTCTTCCCAGCTACAACAATATTGCCTTCTTTACTCTTTACTTGGCAACTTGTTTTTGTGAATATCACTTGATGGTCTTCATTGCATAGTTGGCTGACAGATGCTAGATTATATCTGAGTCCTTCAACATGTAGAACATCTTTCAACTTTCCTTTTCCAATATTTGCTGACCCTCGGCCACTGATGTTGAGTGAATCATCATTGCCAAACTTGACTCTGCCTTCTCTTGACTTGTTCAGTTTTGATAATTTACTCTTGTCTCCTATCATGTATGAAGTGCACCCATTATCAAGGATCCACTGCTTATCCTTCTAGTTAGCCTTTAGTGCAATTTCAACTATATTAGCCACCTTCCTTTTAACTTTATATTCCTTCTTTTGAATTGGCTTAATGATAGCTTTCTCCTTTTTCTTAGTTTTGACTGTACTAATTGCTTTCACTATGCTATTGAGTGCTTTCCCTTGCTCATGGAGAAGTGTCATGCATCTCTTGGTATTATGGCCATCTTGCCCGCACCTTTCACTCTATTCCAAGTCTCCCAATATAGCAAACATGTTCTTTGAAACCACTGGTTTGGGCTTCCACCAACAATCCTTGTTAGTGTGTCCTTGCTTTTTACAGTATGTGCAAGAACTCACGACAAGTGTTCTCCTCTGAATTTTGTATTGTCTCCCCCTGTATGCAGCATCGTATCTTCTCAAGTTGGAGACATATACTAGCCTTCTCCACTAACATTTACTTGCCTTATGACCCCAAACTTCACAATAAAGATAATAACCTTGAAACTGCCTCTTCTTTGATCTAATCATAGCTTGTTTTCTTTTGTTCATTACTTGCTGTGTAGGCAAGGTTGTTGGCTTCTTTGCTTGTGTGACTTTCATTTCAATCACCTTCTTCTCCTTCTTCTGTTCAGTCGTAGCCCTTTGCCAGCTGACTTTCTTTTCTTCATTTTTGTTCACAACCCTAGGTTGCTTCTTCAAATCTTCTTTATTTTCAGCCTTCACTATTCCTGGTTGATTAATCTTTTCTTTCTGAGACTTAACCTTCTTTTCAACTTCTATAGCAAAGTCTCGCTATCTTTAGGCAGTGCAGCATCAGATTGCTACACTTTCTCTTCATTCTTCTTTTCTCTTGCAGAGCTTGTTTCTCCTATCACTGCAAACTTCTGCAAGTTCTCTTCACTCTTTTTGAGTTGTTGCTGAAGTCTTAGCAACTCTATCTCCATTTCTTCAATTGTTGAAGTCCTTAAGCCAAGCTTCATAGTAAGGTCTTCACATATTTTGATCTGTTCTTCAAATCTTCTCCTCAAGTCAATATGTTCAGCCCTTATTTCATCCTTTTGACTTTTTGCTTCCTCAATCTTTGCTTTAACTTGTTTTATATGGGCCTCCAACCTTCTTATGGTTCTACCCCTTCTGATTATCTCCTTTGAAGCTGCTTCTAACTCAGCTTCAAGATCTGGTTCTTCTTCATCAATCTCCTCTTCCTCTTCAGAGGTTGAACTACCACATCGAGCTGATGCCATAAAGGCATACTCATCTGATGAGTCTACACCTTCCTCCTCATCGGCTTCTTTTATCTAGCTCACATAACTCTTGAATGAGCCTTTCTTCTTCTTCTGTGGGTTAGCAGTCTTCTTGCTGGACTTCCTTGACTTGAATGATGGTCTTCTCCATTTTGAATTCTACTCATCATCACCATCCTTATCTTCATCATCAAGTTTCACTTTGCACTAAGAAGCAAAGTGTCCAGTCTGCCTACAACAATAACATCTCAAGGACAACTGTCCTTTTCCCTTCTTAGACCCCTTTTTGAATTTCCTTGTGAAGTAAGCCAACACTTCACCTTCACTTTCTTCCTCATCATCCTCACTGGATGATTCTTCTTCTTCTCATATCTTTAAGTGTCTCATAGCTTTGAAAGCTGCCTCCTTTGATAGCTTTGATGTTAAGGAGCTTTCAGTTGACTTTATTCTCATCTCATATGCAATGAGATTGCATTGGAGATCATGCAGTGATATAGAATTGAGATCTCTACTCTCCTCTATGGCTGCCACCTTTGAGGCAAACCTCTCAGGTAGAATTTTCAGAATTTTCCTCACAATAGATGAGTCCTTCTTGTTCTTCCCATGACTTCTAAGGTCGTTTACAGCATCAATAACCCTAATGAAGAACTCTTGGACTGTCTCATTCTTCTGCATTATGAGGGATTCATATCTCTCCTTGAAAACTTGAAGTTTGGCCTCCTTCATTTTGCCATCACCTTCATAGACCTTCTGCAATCTGTCCCATATCTCCTTAGCAGATTTGCAGTCCATAACTTTAGCATATTCAGCATCTGTCAATGCTGAAATGTTGACATTTGAGGCCTTCCCATTGATCTCAAACTGCATTAATTCCTCTGAGGTTGGATCTTTACCTTCTTTTGAAGGCTCAAAACCCTCCTATATAGATTTCACCACGTTCATGCCCATGGTTGCAAATACCACCTGCATTCTCGCTCTCCACATATGGTAGTTGGTTCCATTAAAGATTGGAACCTTCTTGTTGTAAGTAGTGCTGGTGCTGGTACCAACATCCATTTTTCAGTATGGTGAACAAGTTAAAACTTCTGAAACCCTTCAAACTAGTACACCAAGTTGTTAAGCTTCAAACTGGTGAACCATGCTCTAATACCAATTGAAGTTCCCAACTTCACCCTAGGATCTACTAGTTTGTGATGCTGAGAGGGGGGTGAATCAGTATCACACCCAAAAAACTTTGATAATTTAAGCTAAAAATGAACTCTTTCTTATATTCAACTAAGGTAGATTTATTGTTATCTACTGATCACAATAGTCCCCAAAGTAACCTTTTAGACACCTTGCCTATTAGATGAATCAGTTGTTCTTGAGTAGGTCTTCTTTTAGGTTGTGGGTTTGATGATTCTTTAGTTGTGTTCACAACTCAATTCAAAACACAGAATGTAAATTCAAAGCAAGGACACGAGAGATTTACGTGGTTCCATTAATGTGACGTACTCCATGGTGGTAGAGTTTCTTCCTCTACCGAGACAATCCACTATACTTGAGAACACCAGTGTGGTATTCCCTATGATTACAATGGATGTCTTAATCTTCTACTCCTTTCACTTTTGCAAATACAAAGCAATCACAATACAAAGAGTGTCACTTATTGTGTCTACCCTTCTTCTAGCTTGTGTTGCCTCTGTTTGATTTGAATAGGCTGCTTCACTACCGCTTGGAAGATCACCAAAACACTCTTTATCCTCTCTTGAAGAAATCTGAAAAATTCGTTGAGTTCTCTCAAATGCTTCACCGAATTTCTTCTCTAGGTTGTCTCACACAACTCCCGGTCTCACCATCTCATGGCCTGCACTTATGCTTCAGGTCTGCCGTTTCACGTCTCACGCCCTGCCTCATGCTTCTGGTCTGCAGTTTCACATCTCTTGGCCTACACCATGCTTCTGGTTTTGCTGGTTCACGTCTCTCGGCCTGCACCACACTCCTGGTCTGCCGTTTCATGTCTCTTGGCCTGCACCACACTTTTGGTTTTGCTGGTTCACGTCTCTTGGCCTGCCTCACGTTTCTGGTATGACATTTCACGTCACATGTTCTGGTTTATTGTCTTCTCTTCCGGGTGGTCTCATAAATACTAGGTCTGCTGTCTTCTCTTCCGGATGGTCTCACGGATACCAGGTCTGCTGTCTTCTCTTCCGGGTGGTCTGTTTCTTATTTTTCCTCTTGCAGGTGGTGCGTTTCTGGTTTGCTCTTCTGGTGGTGTCTTCTTTTTTTTTCTTGCTTTATCGGTTTATATACTCCTTTCAATGCAAACCCTAGTAGCAGTTATTGGAGCTGTGGCGAATTTCCTTTCTTGCCCCTCCATGTGGCTTCATATTACTGTTCCACACAAAATTCAGCATTATCCTCCTTCTTAATTTATTTTTCTTGCTCTTTTCTTTCTACTGAAAACTCATCCCTTGAATACTTAAACGAGCCACTTCTGTTTGCACACTTAGATCTGGTTGGCAACAATTACAACCCATACAAGGTTGTGAGAACAACAAAATGAAACGACATTAACAATGTATTAAAAAATGAAAAAATTACATTTTTTCAATTTTCAGAATTTTAGAGTTTTATAGGGATAAATGTGTGGTTAATAATCAGTTGAATTAAAATTTTGTAAATTTCTTAATTATCTTAGTTGCCATAAAGCAATTTGTAATGATTTCTATAATTTTAGTCTGCAAACATCTTACTTAAAGAAAAAGCAAATACAATAGACCCTAATAAGAAGTTTTCCCACTCCTTTATATAGATATATGGATAACCCAACATTGAAGTCTATGATTCCAATTTGTAATATTCATCCACTAAAGTGTTTTGTTATTCAATTGAGTCCATTACTTGTATTCCTTTTTGAATTAACGTGTTCAAATATTATACTTTTCACTCCATTTAAAATGAAATGACATTAACAATATATTAAAAAAAAATGAAAACATTGCTTTTTTTGAATTTTTAGAATTTTAAAATCTTATAGGAATAAATGTGTTGTTAATAATTAGTTGAATTTAAATTTTGTAAATTTCTTAATTATCTCAACTGTCACAATGCAATTTGTAATGATTTCTATAATTTTAGTCTGCAAATATCTTACTTAAGAAAAAGCAAATACAAGAGACTCTAATAAGATGTTTTCCCACTCCCTTCTAGAGATATATATTTGTCCCAACATGGACAATTGTGGTTGTTATTTATAATATTTATCCATAAAAGTGTATTTTTAACAATTGAGTTCATTACTTGTATTTTGGTTGAATTAGCATATTCAAATATCATGCTTTTCACTCCATTTAAAATGAACGGGCCTTAATAATATGTTAAAAAATTCAAAATATTGTATTTTTTCAATTTTCAGAATTTTAGAGTCTTATAGGGATAAATGTGTTGTTAATAATGAGTTGAATTTAAATTTTGTAAATTTCATAATTATCTCCCTTGCCATAATGCAATTTGTAATGATTTTTATAATTTTAGTCTACAAACATCTTACTTAAGAAAAAGCAAATACAATGGACCCTAATTGGAAGTTTTCCCACTCCCCTCTAGAGATATATGCTTGACTCAATGTTGAAAATTGTGATTGCTAATTATAATATTTATTCAAAAAAGTGTATTTTATACAATTGAGTTCATTACTTGTATTTTTGTTTAATTAAGATATACAAATAATATGCTTTTCACTTCGTTTAAAATGAAAGGACATTAACAATATATTAAAAGTGTCGACATAATTACGCTCTATAATATTTATGATTGCTATTTATAATATTTATCCACAAAAGTGTATTTTATACAATTGAGTTCTTTACTTCTATTTTTGTTGCATTAACTTATTCAAATATTATACTTTTCACTCTATTTAAATTGAAAGGGCATTAACAATGTATTAAAAAATGAAAACATTGCATTTTTTAATTTTCAAAATTTTAGATACTTATAAGGATAAATGTGTTGTTAATAATTAATTGAATTCAAATTTTGTAAATTTCTTAATTATCTCCCTTGCCACAATGCAATTTGGAATAATTTTTATAATTTTAGTCTGCAAATATCTTACTTAAGGAAAAAAACAACTACAATGGACCCTAATAAGAAGTTTTCCCACTCCCCTATATAGATATATGCATAACCTAACATTGAAGTCTAGGATTCCAATTTGTAATATTCATCCACTAAAGTACTTTGTTATTCAATTGAGTCCATTACTTGCAATTTTTTTTTAATTAACGTATTCAAATATTATACTTTTCACTCCATTTAAAATGAAACGATATTAACAATTTATTAAAAAAATGAAAACATTGCATTTTTTCAATTTTCAGAATTTTAGAGTCTTATAGGAATAAATGTGATGTCAATAATCAGTTGAATTTAAATTTTGTAAATTTCTTAATTATCTCAATTGGCACAATGCAATTTGTAATGATTTCTATAATTTTAGTCTGCGAACATCTTACTTAAGAAAAAGCAAATACAAGAGACTCTAATAAGATGTTTTCCCACTACCATTGAAAATTGTGGTTGTTATTTATAATATTTATCCATAAAAGTGTATTTTTGACAATTGGGTTCATTACTTGCATTTTTATTGAATTAGCATATTCAAAAATCATGATTTTCATTCCATTTAAAATAAACAGGCATTAACAATATGTTAAAAAATCAAAATATTGTATTTTTTTAATTTTCAGAATTTTAGAGTCTTATAGGGATAAATGTGTTGTTAATAATGAGTTGAATTTAAATTTTGTAAATTTCTTAATTATCTCTCTTGCCACAATGCAATTTGAAATGATTTCTATAATTTTAGTCTGCATACATCCTACTTAAGAAAAAAACAAATACAATGGACTCTAGGAAGAAGTTTTCCCACTCTCCTTTAGATATATATGCTTGACCCAACATTAAAAATTGTGATTGCTATTCCTAATATTTATTGACAAAAGTATATTTTATATAATTGAATTCATTACTTTTATTTTTATTGAATTAAAGTATTTAAATAATATGCTTTTCACTCCATTTAAAATCAAAGGGCTTTAACAATATATTAAAAGATGAAAACATTGCATTTTTTCAAATTTCAAAATTTTAAGCTCTTATAGGGATAAATGTGTTGTTAATAGTCAGTTGAATTTGAAATTTATAAATTTCTTAATTATCTCCCTTACCACAATGCAATTTATAATGATTTCTATAATTTTAGTCTACAAACATCTTAAGAAAAAATCAAATACAATGGACCCTAATAAGAAGTTTTCCCACTCCCTTCTAGAGATATATGCTTGGCCCAATATTGAAAATTATGATTTCTATTTATAATATTTATCCACAAAAGTGTATTTTATACATTTGAGTTCTTTGCTTGTATTTTTGTTGCATTAACTTATTCAAATATTATACTTTTCACTCCATTTAAATTGAAAAGGCATTAATAATATATTAGTTCATTTTAAATTTTTTAAAACTCTTAATTATCTCCCTTGTTACAATGCAATTTGTAATGATTTCTATGATTTTAGTCTGCAAACATCTTACTTATGAAAAAAGAAAATACAATGGACCGTAACAAGAAGTTTTCCCACTCCCTTATAGAGATATATGTATAACCCAACATTGAAGTTTAGGATTCCAATTTGTAATATTCATCCACTAAAGTGCTTTTTTATTCAATTGAGTCCATTACTTGTATTTTTGTTGAATTAATGTATTCAAATATTATACTTTTCACTCCATTTAAAATGAAAGGGCATTAACAATATATCAAAAAATCAAAACATTGGATTTTTTCAATTTTCAGAATTTTAAAGTCTTATAAGGATAAATGCGTTGTTAACAATCAGTTAAGTTTAAATTTTGTAAATTTCTTGATTGTCTCCCTTGCCATAATGACATTTGTAATGATTTCTTTAATTTCAGTCTGCAAACATCTTATTTAAGAAAAACCAAATAAAATGGACCCTAATAAGAAGTTTTCCCACTCCTCTATAAAGATATATGCATGACCCAACATTGATATTTAGGATTCCAATTTGTCATATTCATCCATTAAAGAGTTTTTTATTCAACTGAGTCCATTACTTGTATTTTTGTTGAATTAACATATTGAGATATTATACTTTTCACTCCATTTAAAATGAAATGACATTAACAATATATTAAAAAATCAAAACATTATATTTTTTTTCAATTTTCTGAATTTTAGAGTCTTATAAGGATAAATGTGTTGTTAATAATGAGTTGAATTTAAATTTTATAAATTTCTTAATTATCTCTCTTGCCACAATGCAAGTTGTAATGATTTCTATAATTTTACTCTGTAAACATCTTACTTAAGAAAAAACAAATACAGTAGACTCTAATTAGAAGTTTTCCCACTCCCCTATATTGATATATGCATTACCCAACATTGAAGTCTAGGATTGCAATTTGTAATATTCATCCATTAAAGTATTTTGTTATTCAATTGAGTCCATTATTTATATTTTTGTTGAATTAACATATTTAAATATTATATTTTTCACTCCATTTAAAATGAAACGACATTAACAATATATTAAAAAAATGAAAACATTGCATTTTTTTCAATTTTCAGAATTTTAAAGTCTTATAGGGATAAATGTGTTGTTAATAATTAGTTGAATTTAAATTTTGTAAATTTCTTAATTATCTCAGTTGCCACAATGCAATTTGTAATAACTTTTATAATTTTAATCTGTAAACATCTTACTTAAGGAAAAGCAAACACAAGAGACCCTAATAAGATGTTTTCTCATTCCCCTTTAGAGATATATACTTGCCCCTGCATTAAAAATTGTGATTGTTATTCCAAATATTTATCCACAAATGTGTATTTTACACAATTCAATTCATTATTTTTATTTTTGTTGAATTAAAATATTTAAATAATATGCTTTTCACTCCATTTAAAATGAAACAACATTAACAATATATTAAAAAAATGAAAACATTGCAGTTTTTCAATTTTCAAAATTTTAGAGTCTTATAAGGATAAATGTGTTGTTAACAATGAGTTGAATTTAAATTTTGTAAATTTCATAATTATCTCCCTTACCATAATGCAATTTGTAATGATTTTTATAATTTTAGTCTGCAAACATCTTACTTAAGAAAAAGCAAATACAATGGACCCTAATTGGAAGTTTTCCCACTCCCCTCTAGAGATATATGTTTGACCCAACATTGAAAATTGTGATTGCTAATTATAATATTTATTCAAAAAACTATACAATTGAGTTCATTACTTGTATTTTTGTTTAATTAAGATATACAAATAATATGCTTTTCACTTCATTTAAAATGAAAGGGCATTAACAATATATTAAAAAATCAAAACATTGCAATTTTTCAATTTTTAGAATTTTAGAATCTTAAAAGGATAAATATGTTGTTAATAATGAGTTGAATTTAAATTTTGTAAATTTCTTAATTATCTCCCTTACCACAATGCAATTTGTAATAATATTTATAATTTTAGTCCACAAACATCTTACTTAAGAAAAAGCAAATATAGTGGACCCTAATTAGAAGTTTTCCCACTCCCCTTTAGAGATATATGCTTGACTCAACATTGAAAATTGTGATTGATATTCCAAATATTTATCCACAAAAGTGTATTTTATACAATTGAATTCATTATTTGTATTTTTGTTGAATTAAAATAATTAAATAATATGCTTGTCACTCCATTTAAAATCAAAGGGCTTTAACAATATATTAAAAAAATCAAAACATTGCAATTTTTCAAATTTGAGAATTTTAAACTCTTATAGGGATAAATGTGCTGTTAATAATCAATTGAATTTAAAATTTGTAAATTTATTAATTATCTCCCTTACCACAATGCAATTTGTAATAATTTCTATAATTTTAGTTTGCAAACATCCTACTTAAGAAAAAGCAAATAGAAGGGACTCTAATAAGAAGTTTTCCCACTCTCCTCTAGAGATATATGCCTGACCCAACGTTGAAAGTTATGATTGCTTTTTATAATATTTATCCATAAAAATGTATTTTATACAATTGAGTTTTTTGCTTGTATTTTTGTTGCATTAACTTATTCAAATATTATACTTTTCACTCCATTTAAATTGAAAAGGCATTAACAATATATTAAAAAAAATGAAAACATTGCATTTTTTCAATTTTCAGAATTTTAGAGACTTATACGGATAAATGTGTTGTTAATAATTAGTTGAATTTAAATTTTGTAAATTTCTCAGTTATCTCCCTTTCCACAATGCAATTTGTAATGATTTTTATAATTTTAGTCTGCAAACATCTTACTTATGAAAAAAGCAAATACAATGGACCTTAAGAAGAAGTTTTCCCACTCCCTTATTAAGATATATGCATAACCTAACATTGAAGTCTAGGATTCTAATTTGTAATATTCATCCATTAAAGTGGTTTTTTATTTAATTGAGTCCATTACTTGTATTTTTGTTGAATTAACGTATTCAAATATTATGTTTTCACTCAATTTAAAATGAAAGGGGATTAACAATATATCAAAAAATCAAAACATTGCATTTTTTCAACTTTCAGAATTTTGAAGTCTTATAAGGATAAATGTGTTGTTAATAATTAGTTGGATTTAAATTTTGTAAATTTCTTAATTGTCTCCTTTGCCATAATGACATTTATAATGATTTCTTTAATTTTAGTTTGCAAACATCTTACTTAAGAAAAACCAAATAAAATGGACCCTAATAAAAAGTTTTCCCGCTCCTCTATAGAGATATATACATGACCCAACATTGATGTTTAGGATTCCAATTTGTCATATTGATCCACTAAAGAGTTTTTTATTTAACTGAGTCCATTATTTGTATTTTTCTTGAATTAACGTATTCAACTATTATACTTTTCACTCCATTTAAAATGAAACGATATTCACAATATATTAAAAAAAATGAAAACATTGCATTTTTTCAATTTTGAGAATTTTAGAGTTTTATAAGGATAAATGTGTTGTTAATCAGTTGAATTAAAATTTTGTAAATTTCTTAATTATCTCAATTGACACAATGTAATTTGTAATGATTTCTATAATTTTAGTCTGTAAATATCTTACTTAAGAAAAAGCAAATACAATGGACCCTAATCGGAAGTTTTCCCACTCCCCTATAAAGATATCTGCTTGACCCAACATTGAAAATTGTGATTACTATCTATAATATTTATCCAGAAAAGTGTATTTCATACAATTGAGTTTATTACTTGTATTTTTATTCAATAAAAATATTCAAATAATATGCTTTTCACTCCATTTCAAAATGAAACGAAATTAAGAATATATTAAAAAATGATAACATTGCAGTTTTTCAATTTTCAAAATTTTAGAGACTTATAAGGATAAATGTGTTGTTAATAATTAGTTAAATTCAAATTTTGTAAATTTCTTGAGTATCTCCCTTACCATAATGCAATTTGTAATAATTTTTATAATTTTAATCTGTAAACATCTTACTTAAGAAAAAAACAAATACAATGGACCCTAATAAGAAGTTTTTCCACTCCCCTATATAGATATATGTATAACCCAACATTGAAGTTTAGGATTCCAATTTGTAATATTCATCCACTAAAGTGCTTTGTTATTCAATTGAGTCCATTACTTGCATTTTTTTTTGAAATAACGTATTCAAATATTATGTTTTTCACTCCATTTAAGAAGAAACAACTTTAACAATATAATAAAAAAATGAAAACATTACATTTTTTCAATTTTCAGAATTTTAGAGTCTTATAAGAATAAATGTGTTGTTAATAATCATTTGAATTTATATTTTGTAAATCTCTTAATTATCTTAGTTACCATAACGCAATTTCTAATGATTTTTATAATTTTAGTCTGTAAACATCTTACTTAAGAAAAAACAAATACAATGGACCCTAATAAGATGTTTTCCCACTCCCCTCTAGAAATATATACTTGCCCTAACATTGGAAATTGTGGTTGCTATTTATAATATTTATCCATAAAAGTGTACTTTTGACCATTGAGTTCTTTACTTGTATTTTTGTTGAATCAGCATATTCAAAAATCATACTTTTCACTTCATTAAAAATGAACGGGCATTAACAATATGTTAAAAAATCAAAATATTGTATTTTTGCAATTTTCAAAATTTTAGAGTTTTATAGTGATAAATGTGTTGTTAACAATGAGTTGAATTTAAATTTTGTAAATTTCTTAATTATCTCCCTTGCCATAATGCAATTTGAAATGATTTCTATAATTTTAGTTTGCATACATCATAATTAAGAAAAAAAGCAAAAACAATGGGCCTTAATAGGAAGTTTTCCCACTCTCCTATAGAGATACATGCATAACTCAACATTGAAGTCTAAGATTCTAATTTGTAATATTCGCCCACTAAAGTGCTTTTTTATTCAATTGAGTGCATTACTTGTATTTTTTTTGAATTAACATATTCAAATATTATGCTTTTCACTCCATTACAAAATGAAACGAATTTAACAATATATTAAAAAAAAATGAAAACATTGCATTTTTTCAATTTTCAGAATTTTAAAGTCTTATAGGGATAAATGTATTGTTAATAATCAGTTGAATTTAAATTTTGTAAATTTCTTAATTATTTCAGTTGCCACAATGCAATTTGTAATGATTTCTATAATTTTAGTCTGCAAACATCCTACTTAAGTAAAAGCAAATATAAGGGACCTTAATAAAATGTTTTCCCACTCTCCTCTAGAGATATATACTTGCCCCAACATTGAAAATTGTGGTTGCTATTGATAATATTTATCCATAAAAGTGTATTTTTGACAATTGAGTTCATTACTTGTATTTTTGTTGAATTAGCATATTCAAAAATTATATTTTTCACTCCATTTAAAATGAACGAGCATTAACAATATGTTAAAAAATTAAATTATTGTATTTTTTCAATTTTCGGAATTTTAGAATCTTATAGGAATAAAGGTGTTGTTAATAATGAGTTGAATTTAAATTTTGTAAATTTCTTAGTTCTCCCTTGCCACAATACAATATGAAATGATTTCTATAATTTTAGTCTACATACATCTTACATAAGAAAAAAGCAAATACAATGGACCCTAATAAGAAGTTTTCCCACTCCCCTATAAAGATAGATGCATAACACAACATTGAAGTCTAGGATTCCAATTTGTAATATTCGTCCACTAAAGTGTTTTTTTTATTCAATTGAGTTTATTACTTGTATTTTTGTTGAATTAACGTATTCAAATATTATGCTTTTCACTCCATTTCAAAATGAAACAAATTTAACAGTACATTAAAAAAAGGAAAACATTGCATTTTTTCAATTTTCAAAATTTTATAGTTTAATAGGGATAAATGTGTTATTAATAATTAGTTGAATTTAAATTTTGTAAATTTTTTAATTATCTCAGTTTCCACAATGCAATTTGTAACGATTTATATAATTTTCGTCTATAAACATCCTACTTAAGAAAAAGTAAATATAAGGGACCCTAATAAGATGTTTTCTCACTTCCCTCTAGAGATATATACTTGACCTAACGTTGAAAATTTTGATTTCTATTTATAAAATTTTTCCATAAAAGTGTATTTGATACAATTGAGTTCTTTGCTTGTATTTTTGTTGAAATAACATATTGAAATCTTATGTTTTTCACTCCATTAAAATTAAAAGGGCATTAACAATATATTAAAAAATGAAAGCATTGCATTTTTTCAATTTTTAGAATTTTAGAGACTTATAGGCATAAATGTGTTGTTAATAATTAGTTGAATTCAAATTTTGTAAATTTCTTAATTATCTCCCTTGCCACAATGCAATTTGTATTGATTTTTATAATTTTAGCTTGCAAACATCTTACTAAAGAAAAAAGCAAATACAATAGACCTTAATAAGAAGTTTTCCCACTCCCCTATATAGATATATGCATAACCCAACATTGAAGTCTAAGATTCCAATTTATAATATTCATCCACTAAAGTACTTTGTTATTCAATTGAGTCCATTACTTGCATTTTTTTTGAATTAACGTATCCAAATATTATGCTTTTCACTCCATTTAAAATGAAACGACTTTAACAATATATTAAAAAAAATGAAAACATTGCATTTTTTTCAATTTTTAGAATTTTAGAGTCTTATAGGAATAAATGTGTTGCTAATAATCAATTGAATTTAAATTTTATAAATTTCTTAATTATCCTAGTTACCACAACACAATTTCTAATGATTTCTATAATTTTAGCATGTAAACATCTTACTTAGGAAAAAGCAAATACAAGAGACCCTAATAAGATGTTTTCTCACTCCCCTCTAGAGATATATACTTGCCCCAACATTGGAAATTGTGGTTGCCATTTATAATATTTATCTATAAAAGTGTATTTTTGACAATTGAGTTCATTACTTGTATTTTTGTTGAATTAGCATATTCAAAAATTATACTTTTCACTCCATTTAAAATGAATGGGCATTAACAATATGTTAAAAAATCAAATTATTGTATTTTTTCAATTTTTGGAATTTTAGAGTCTTATAGGGATAAATGTGTTGTTAATAATGAGTTGAATTTAAATTTTGTAAATTTCTTAATTATCTCCCTTGCACAATACAATTTGAAATGATTTCTATAATTTTAGTCTACATACATCTTACATAAGAAAAAAGCAAATACAATGGACCCTAATAGGAAGTTTTTCCACTCCCATATAGAGATAAATGCATAACCCAACATTGAAGTCTAGGATTCCAATTTGTAATATTCATCCATTAAAGTGTTTTTTTATTCAATTGAGTCCATTGTTTTGTATTTTTGTTGAATTAACATATTCAAATATTATACTTTTCACTCCATTGCAAAATGAAACGAATTTAACAATATATTAAAAAAATGAAAACATTGCATTTTTTCAATTTTTAGAATTTTAGAGTCTAATAGGGATAAATGTATTAATAATCAGTTGAATTTAAATTTTATAAATTTTTTAATTATCTCCCTTACCACAATGCAATTTGTAATGATTTCTGTAATTTTAGCCTACAAACATCTTAGTTAAGAAAAAGCAAATACAATGGACCTTAGGAAGAAGTTTTCCCACACCCCTCTCGTGATATATAGGTGACCCAACATTAAAAGTTATGATTGTTATTTATAATATTTATCCATAAAAGTGTATTTTATACAATTGAGTTCTTTGCTTGTATTTTTGTTGTATTAACTTATTCAAATATTATACTTTTCACTCCATTTAAATTGAAAGGGTATTAAAAATATATTAAAAAATTCAACATTGCATTTTTTTAATTTTTAGAATTTTAAAGTCATATAGGGATAAATATGTTGTTAATAATTAGTTAAATTTAAATTTTGTAAATTTCTTAATTATCTCAATTGTCACAATGCAATTTGTAATGATTTTTATAATATTAGTCTCCAAACATCTTATTTAAGAAAAAGCAAATACAAAAGACACTAATAAGATGTTTTCTCACTCTCCTTTAGAGATATATACTTGACCTAACATTTAAAATTGTGATTGCTATTTATAAAAGTTATCCTTAAAAGTGTATTTGATACAATTGAGTTATTTGCTTGTATTTTTGTCAAATTAACATATTGAAATATTATGTTTTTCACTCCGTTAAAATTGAAAAGGTATTAACAATATATTAAAAAATGAAAACATTGCATTTTTTCAATTTTCAGAATTTTAAAGACTTATAAGGATAAATATTTTGTTAATAATTAGTTGAATTCAAATATATTAAATTTCTTAGTTATCTCCCTTGCCACAATACAATTTGTAATGATTTTTATAATTTTAGTCTGCAAACATTTTATTTAAGAAAAAAGAAAATATAATGGACCCTAATAAGAAGTTTTCCCACTCCCCTATAAAGATATATGCATAACCAAACATTGAAGTCTAGGAGTCCAATTTCTAATATTCATCCACTAAAGTGCTTTGTTATTCAATTGAGTCCATTACTTTCATTTTTTTTAATTAACGTATTCAAATATTATACTTTTCACTCCATTTAAATTGAAAGGGCATTAACAACATATTAAAAAATGAAAACATTGTATTTTTTTGAATTTTCAAAATTTTAAAGTCTTATAGGGATAAATGTGTTGTTAACAATCAGTTGAATTTAAATTTTGTAAATTTTTTAATTATCTTCATTGCCACAATGCAATTTTTAATGATTTCTATAATTTTAGCCTGTAAACATCTGATTTAAGAAAAAAACAAATATAATGGACCCTAATAAGAAGTTTTCCCACTCCCTTATAGAGATATATGCATGACCGAACATTGAAGTTTAGGATTCCAATTTTTAATATTCATCCACTAAAGTGTTTTTTATTCAATTAAGTCCATTATTTATATTTTTGTTGAATTAACGTATTTAAATATTATGCTTTTCACTCCATTTAAAATGAAAAATTGCATTTTTTCAATTTTCAAAATTTTAGAGTCTCATAGGGATAAATGTGTTGCTAATAATCAGTTGAATTTAAATGTTGCAAATTTCTAAATTATCTCCCTTGCCACAAAGCAATTTTTATTGATTTATATAATTTTAGTCTACAAACATCTTATTTAAGAAAAAGCAAATACAATAGGGCCTAATAAGAAGTTTTCCTACTCCCCTATAGAGATATATGCATGACCCAACATTGAAGTTTAGGATTCCAATTTGTAATATTCATCCACTAAAGTGTTTTTTATTCAATTGAGTCCATTATTTATATTTTTGTTGAATTAACGTATTCAAATATTATGCTTTTCACTCCATTTAAAATGAAAAATTGCATTTTTTCAATTTTTAAAATTTTAGAGTCTTATAGAGATAAATGTGTTGCTAATAATCAGTTGAATTTAAATGTTGCAAATTTCTAAATTATCTCCCTTACCACAAAGAAATTTGTATTGATTTATATAATCTTAGTCTGCAAACATCTTACTTAAGAAAAAAACAAATACAATGGACCCTAATAAGAAGTTTTCCCACTCTCCTATAGAGATACATGCATAACCCAACATTCAAGTCTAGGATTCGAATTTGTAATATTCATCCTCTAAAGTGCTTTGTTATTCAATTAAGTCCATTACTTGTATTTTTGTTGAATTAACGTATTCAAATATTATGCTTTTCACTCCATTTCAAAATGAAATGACACTAAAAATATATTAAAAAATGAAAACATTGTATTTTTTCAATTTTCAGAATTTTAGAGTTTGATAGGGATAAATGTGTTGTTAATAATCAGTTGAGTTTAAACTTTGTAAATTTCTTAATTATCTCCCTTGCCAAAATGCAATTTGTAATGATTTTTATAATTTTAGCCTGTAAACATCTTTCTAAAGAAAAAAGCAAATACAATGGACCCTAATAAGAAGTTTTCCCACTCCCCTATATAGATATATGCATAACCTAACATTGAAGTCAAGGATTCCAATTTGTAATATTCATCCACTAAAGTGCTTTGTTATTTAATTGAGTCCATTACTTGTATTTTTGTTGAATAAACGTATTCAAATATTATACTTTTCACTCCATTTAAAATGTAATGACATTAACAATATATTAAAAAATGAAAACATTGCATTTTTTTAATTTTCATAATTTTATAATCTTATAGGGATAAATGTGTTGTTAATAATGAGTTGAATTTAAATTTGTAAGTTTCTTAATTGTCTCACTTGCCACAATGCAATTTGTAATGATTTCTATAATTTTAGTTTGTAAACATCTTACTTAAGAAAAAGCAAATACAATGAATTCCAGTAAGAAGTTTTCTCACTCCCCTTTAGAGATATATGTTTGACCCAACATTGAAAATTGTGATTACTATTTATAACATTTATCCACCGAAATGTATTTTATGCAATTGAGTTCATTACTTGTTTTTTTGTTGAACTACGATATTTAAATAATATGCTTTTCACTCCATTTAAAATGAAAGGGCATTAACAATATATTAAAAAATCAAAACATTGCATTTTTTCAATTTTTAGAATTTTTGAGTCTTACAGGGATAAATATATTGTTAACAGTCAGTTGAATTTAAATTTTGTAAGTTTCTTAGTTATCTCCCTTGCACAATCCAATTTTTAATGATTTCTATAATTTTAGTTTGCAAACATCTTACTTAAGAAAAAGCAAGTACAATAGACCCTAGTAAGAAGTTTTCCTACTCCTTTCTAGAGATATATGCTTGATTCAACATTGAAAATTGTGATTACTATTTATTATATTTATCCTCTATAGTGTATTTTATACAATTGAGTTCATTACTTGTATTTTTGTTCAACTAAGATATTCAAATAATATGCTTTTCACTCCATTTAAAATAAAAGGGTATTAACAATATATTAAAAAATGAGAACATTACATTTTTTCAATTTTCAGAATTTTGAAGTCTTATAGGGATAAATGTGTTGTTAACAATAAGTTGAATTTAAATTTTGTAATTTTTTTAATTATCTCTGTTGCCACAATGTAATTTTTAATGATTTCTATAATTTTAGCCTGCAAACATCTGATTTAAGAAAAAAACAAATATAATGGACCCTAAAAAGAAGTATTCCCACTCCCTTCTAGAGATATATGCCTGACCCAACATTGAAAATTATGATTGCTATTTTACCCACAAAAGTGTATTTTATACAATTGAGTTCTTTGCTTGTATTTTTGTTGTATTAACTTATTCAAATATTATACTTTTCACTCCATTTAAATTGAAAGGGAATTAACAATATATTAAAAAATGAAAACATTGAATTTTTTCAATTTTCAAAATTTTAGAGACTTATACGGATAAATGTGTTGTTAATAATTAGTTGAATTTAAATTTTGTAAATTTCTTAACTATCTCCCTTGCCACAATTTAATTTGTAATGATTTCTATAATTTTAGTCTGCATACATCTTACTTAAGAATAAAGCAAATGCAATGGACCCCAATAAGAAGTTTTCCCACTCCCCTATAGAGATATATGCATAACCCAACAATGAGGTCTAGGATTCTAATTCGTAATATTCATCCACTAAAGTGCTTTTTTATTCAATTGGGTCCATTACTTGCATTTTTGTTGAATTAACGTATTTAAATATTATACTTTTCACTCTATTTAAAATATAACGACATTTACAATATATTAAAGAATGAAAACATTGCATTTTTTCAATTTTCAGAATTTTAAAGTCTTAAAGGGATAAATGTGTTATCAATAATGACTTGAATTTAAATTTTGTAAATTTCTTAATTAGCTTCCTTGCCACAATCCAATTTTTAATGATTTGTATAATTTTAGTCTGCAAACATCTTAATTAAGAAAAAGCAAATACATTGGACCCCAGAAAGAAGTTTTCCCACTCCCCTCTAGAGATATATGCTTGACCATTGATTGAAAAGCATAATATTTGAATACGTGAATTCAACAAAAATACAAGTAATGGATTCAATTGAATAAAAAAGCACTTTAGTGGATGGATATTACAAATTGGAATCCTAAAATTCAATGTTGGGTCATGCATAATCTCTATAGGGGAGTTGGAAAACTTCTTATTAGGGTCCATTGCATGTGCTTTTTCTTAAGTAAGATGTTTGCAGACTAAAATTATAGAAATCATTACAAATCGCATTATGGCAACTGAGATAATTAAGAAATTTACAAAATTTAAATTAAACGGATTATTAACAACGCATTTATCCCTATAAGACTCTAAAATTCTAAAAATTGAAAAAATGAA
>JAHLGP010009173.1:0-17806 GCA_020141445.1 Bruguiera sexangula | reverse complement strand
TAGGGATAAATGAATTGTCAATACTCTCTTGAATTTAAATTTTGCAATTTTTTGAGTTGTCTCCTTTGCCTCAACACAATTTGAAATGATTTATATAATCTTCAAGCAAATTAATTAAGAAAAAGCCAAAGCAATAGACTATAATAAGAAGGTTCTACACTCTCATCTAGGGATATATACTTAACACAACCTTAAAACTTGGGATTGCTATTTATAATATTCATCCACTAACGCCCATTTTATGCAATTGAGCCCATTACTTGTATTTTTGTTCAATTCACTTATTAAAATATTGCATTTTTCTCACCAATCAAATCGAACGACATTAACAATAAATTTAAAAATCAAAATATTGCATTTTTACAATTTTTTGAATTTTATAATCAAGTAGGGATAAATGAATTGTCAATACTCTATTGAATTTAAATTTTGCAATTTTCTAAATTGTCTTGTTTGCCTCAACACAATTTGAAATGATTTATATAATCTTTAGACAAATTACTTAAGAAAAAGCAAAAGCAATGGACTCTAATAAGAAGGTTCTGCACTCCCATCTAGGGATATATGCATAACACAACATTGAATATTAGGATTGCAAGTTATAATATTAATCCACTAAAGTGCATTTTATGCAATTGGGTCCATTACTTGTATTTTTGTTCAATTAACATATTCAAATATTATATTTTTCACATATTATATTTTTCTCACCAATTAAATCAAACGATATTAACAATAAATTTCAAAATCAAAATATTTCAATTTTGCAATGTTTATAATTTTAAAATCTGCTAAGGATAAATGAATTGTCAATACTCTATTGAATTTAAATTTTACAATTTTTTGAATTGTCTCCTTTGCCTCAACACAAATTGAAATGATTTATATAATCTTCTAGCAAATTACTTAAGAAAAAGCCAAAGCATTAGACTGTAATGAGAAGGTTTCGCACTCTCATCTAAGGATATATGTTTAACACAACATTTAAACTTGGAATTGCTATTTATAATATTCATCCACTAAAGTGTATTTTATGCAATTGAGTCCATTACTTGTATTTTTGTTCAATTAATGTATTCACATATTATATTTTTCTCACCAATCAAATCAAACGACATTAATAATAAATTTAAAAATCAAAATATTGCATTTATGCAATTTTTGGAAATTTACAACCTGCTAGGGATAAATGAATTTTCAATACTCTGTTGAATTTAAATTTTGCAATTTTTTGAATTGTCTCCTTTCCCTCAACACAATTTGAAATTATCTATATAATCTTCTTGCAAATTACTTAAGAAAAAGCAAAAGCAATGGACTGTAATAAGAAGGTTCTGCACTCCCATCTACGAATATATGCTTAGCACAACATTGAAATTTGGAATTGATATTTGTAATATTCATCCACTAAAGGTTATTTTATACAATTGAGTCTATTACTTGTATTTTTGTTCAATTAACATATTCAAATATTTTATTTTTCACACCAATCAAATAAATGACATTAATAATAAATTTAAAAATCAAAATATTGCATTTTTACAATTTTTTGAATTTTAAAATCTGCTAGGGATAAATGAATTGTCAATACTTTGTTGAATTTAAATTTTGCAATTTTCTGAATTATCTCCTTTGCCTCAACACAATTTGAAATGATTTATATAATCTTCAAGCAAATTACTTAAGAAAAAGAAAAAAGTAATCGACTGTAATAGGAAGGTTCTGCACCCTCATCTCTGGATATATGCTTCACACAACATTGATCCTTGGAATTGCTATTTATAATATTTATCCACTAAAGTGTATTTTCTGCAACGAAGTTTATTACTTGTACTTTTTTCAATTAAAATATTCAAATATTATATTTTTCTCACCAATCAAATTAAACGACATTAACAATAAATTTAAAAATCAAAATATTACATTTTAGTAATTTTTAGAATTTTAAAATTTGCTAGGGATAAATGAATTGTCAATACTCTGTTAAATTTCAATTTTGCAATTTTATAAATTGTCTCCTTTGCCTCAACGCAATTTTAAATGATTTATATAATGTTCAGGCAAATTACTTAAGAAAAAGTAAAAGCAATCGATTGTAATAAGAAAGTTATGCACCTCCATCTAGGGATATATGCTTTCAAACATAGGATTACTATTTATAATATTCATCCACGAAAGTGTATTTTATGCAATTGAGTCTATTACTTGTATTTTTATTTGATTAAAATATTCAAATATTGTATTTTTCTCACCAATCAAATCAAACGACATTAACAACAAATTTAAAAATCAAAATATTACATCCTTGCAATTTTTATAATTTTTTAAATCTGCTAGGGATAAATAAATTGTTAATAATCTGTTGAATTTAAATTTTGAAATTTTCTTAATTGTCTCCTTTGCCTCAACTCAATTTGAAATGATTTATATAATCATCAAGCAAATTACTTAAGAAAAAGCAAAAGCAATGGACTGTTATAAGAAGGTTCTGCACTCCCATCTAGGGATATATGCTTAACACAACATTGAATCTTGGGATTGCTATTTATGATATTCAAATATTGTATTTTTCTCACTAATCAAATCAAAGGACAGTAACAATAAATTTAGAAATCAAAATATTGCATTTTTCCAATTTTTAGAATTTTTAAATCTGCTAGGGATAAATGAATTGTCAATTGCCAAAATATTCCATTGCCTCAACGCAATTTGAAATGATTTATAATATCTTTAGGCAAATTACTTAAGAAAAAGTAAAAGTAAAGGACTGTAATAAGAACGTTCTGCACTCACATTTAGGGATATATGCTTAAGACAACATTGAAACTTAGGATTGCTATTTATAATATTCATCGACTAAAGTGTATTTTATGCAATAGAGTCCATTACTTGTAATTGTTTTCAATTAAGATATTCAAATATTGTATTTTTCTCACCAATCAAATCAAACAACGTTAGTAATAAATTTAAAAATCAAAATATTCCATTTTTGCAATTTCTAAAATTTTAAAATTTACTAGGGATAAATGATTGTCAATTCTCTATTGAATTTAAATTTTGCTATTTTCTAAATTATCTCCTTTGCCTCAATGCAATTTGAAATAATTTATATATTTTTCAGACAAATTATTTAAGAAAAAGCAAAAGCAAAAGACTGTAATAATAAGGTTCTACACTCCCATATAGAGATATATGCTTAACACAACATTGAAACTTGGGTTTGCTATTTATAATATTCATCCACTAAAGTGTATTTTATACAATCGAGTCCATTACTTGTATTTTTGTTTAATTAACTTATTCAAATATTATATTTTTCTACATCATATTTTTCTCACCAATTAAATCAAACGACATTTACATTAAATTTAAAAGTGAAAATATTTCAATTTTGCACTTTTTCGAATTTTAAAATTTGCTAGGGATAAATTAATTGTCTATACTTTATTGAATTTAAATTTTTCAATTTTTAGAATTGTCTCCTTTGCCTCAACGCAATTTGAAATAATTTATATAGGCTTCGGGCAAATTACTTAAAGAAAAGCAAAAGCAATCGACTGTAATAAGAAAGCTTTGCACTCCCATCTAGGGATATATGCTTAATACAACATTGAAACCTAGGATTGCTATTTATAATATTCATCCACTAAAGTGTATTTTATGCAATTGAGTCCATTGCTTATATTTTTCTTCAATTAACATATTCAAATATTGTATTTTTCTCACCAATCAAATCAAACGACATTAACAACAAATTTAAAAATCAAAATATTGCATTTCTGCAATTTCTACAATTTTAAAATCCGCTAGGGACAAATAAATTGTAAATAATCTATTGAATTTAAATTTTGCAATTTTCTTAATTGTCTCTTTTGCCTCAAAGCAATTTGAAATGATTTATAGAATTCTTGTCTTCAGACAAATTACTTAAGAAAAAGGAAAAGCAATGGACCCTAATCAGACGGTTCCCCATTCCCATCTAGGGATATATGCTTCACCCAACCTTGAAACTTCAGTTTGCTATTTATAATATTGATCTACTAAAATGTCTTTTATGCAATTCAGTTCATTACTTGTATTTTTGTTTAATTGACATATTCAAATATTATATTTTTCACATATTATATTTTTCTCACCAATTAAATCAAACGACATTAACCATAAATTTAAAAATCAAAATATTGCATTTTTGCAATTGTTAGAATTTTAAAATTAGCTAAGGATAAATGAATTGTCAATATTCTATTGAATTTAACTTTTGCAATTTTCTAAATTGTCTCCTTTGCCTCAGTGCAATTTGAAATGATTTATATAATTTTCAAGCAAATTACTTAAGAAAAAGCAAAAACAAAGGACTGTAATAACAGGGTTTTGCACTCCCATCTAGAGATATATGCTTAACACAACATTGAAACTTGGGTTTGCTATTTATAATATTCATCCATTAAAGTGTATTTTATGCAATTGAGTCCATTACTTGTATTTTTGTTCAATTAACATATTCAAATATTATATTTTTTCATATCATATTTTTTTCACCAATTAAATCAAACGACATTTACATTAAATTTAAAAATTAAAATATTTCAATTTTGCACTTTTTCGAATTTTAAAATTTGCTAGGGATAAATCAATTGTCTATACCTCTATTGAATTTAAATTTTGCAATTTTGGAATTGTCTCCTTTGCCTCAACACAATTTGAAATAATTTTTATAAGTTTCAGGCAAATTACTTAAGACAAAGCAAAAGCAATTGACTATAATAAGAAGGCTCTCCACTCCTATCTAAGGATATATGCTTAACACAACATTGAAACTTGAGATTCTTATTTATAATATTCATCCACTAAAGAGTATTTTATGCAATTGAGTCCATTACTTATATTTTTGTTCAATTAGCATATTCAAATATTATATTTTTCTCACCAATTAAATCAAACGACATTAACAATAAATTTAAAAATCAAAATATTTAAATTTTGCAATTTTTAGAATTTTAAAATTTAAGAGGGATATAGGAATTGTCAATATCCTATTGAATTTAACTTTTGCAATTTTCTAAATTGTCTCCTTTGCCTCAATGCAATTTGAAATGATTTATATAATTTTCAAGCAAAATACTTAAGAAAAAGCGAAAACAAAAGCAATGGACTATAACAAGAAGGTTCTGCACTCCCATATAAGGATATATGTTTAGCACAACATTTAAACTTAGCAGTGCTATTTATAATATTCATCCACTTAATTGTATTTTATGCAATTGAGTCAATTACTTGTATTTTTGTTCAATTAACATATTCAAATATTGTATTTTTCTCACCAATCAAATCAAACGACATTAACAACAAATTTAAAAATCAAAATATTGCATGTTTGCAATTTCTACAATTTTAAAATCTGCTAGGGACAAATAAATTGTAAATAATCTATTGAATTTAAATTTTTCAATTTTCTTAATTGTCTCTTTTGCCTCAAAACAATTTGAAATGATTTATAGAATTCTTGTCTTCAGACAAATTACTTAAGAAAAAAGAAAAGCAATGGACCCTAATAAGATGGTTCCTCACTCCCATTTAGGGATATATACTTCACACAACCTTGAAACTTGAGTTCACTATTTATAATATTAACCCACTAAAGTGTCTTTTATACAATTGAGTCCATTACTTGTACTTTTGTTCAATTAACATATTCAAATATTATATTTTTCACATATTATATTTTTCTTACCAATCAAATCAAAGGACATTAATAATAAATTTAAAAATCAAAATATTGCATTTTTGCGATTTTTAGAATTTTAAAATTGACTAGGGATAAATGATTTGCCAATACTTTGTTGAATTTAAATTTTGCAATTTTTTGAATTGTCTCCTTTGTCTCAACATAATTTGAAATGATTTATATAATGTTCAGGCAAATTGCTTAAGAAAAAGCAAAAGCAATGGATTGCAATACGAAGGTTCTGTACTCTCATCCAGGGATATATGCTTAACACAACATTGAAACTTAGGACTGTTATTTATAATATTCATCTCCGAAAGTGTATTTTATGCAATTGAGTCCATTACTTGTATTTTTGTTCAATTAACTTATTCAAATATTGTATTTTTCTCACCAATCAAATCAAACAACATTAACAACAAATTTAAAAATTAAAATATTGCATTTTTGCAATTTTTAGGATTTTAAAATCTACTAGGAATAAATAAATTGTCAAAAGTTTGTTGAATTTAAATTTTGCAATTTTCTGAATTGTCTCCTTTGCCTAAACACAATTTGAAATGACTTATATAATCTTCAGGCAAATTACTTAAGAAAAAACAAAAGTAATGGATTGTAATAAGAAGGATCTTCATTCCCATTTAGGAATATATGCTTAACACAACATTGAAACTTGGGATTACTATTTATAATATTCATCCGCTAAAGTATATTTTATGCAATTGAGTCCCTTATTTGTATTTTTGTTTAATTAACTTATTCAAATATTGTATTTTTCTCACCAATCAAATCAAACGACATTAATAATAAATTTAAAAATCAAAATATTGCACTTTTGCAATTTTTGGAATTTTAAAATCTACTAGGGATAAATGATTTGTCAATACTCTGTTGAATTTAAATTTTGCAATTTTCTGAATTGTCTCCTTTGCCTTAACATAATTTGAAATGATTTATATAATCTTTAGGCAAATTACTGAAGATAAAGCAAAAGCAATGGACTGTAATAAGAAGATTTTGCACTCTCATCTAGGGATATATGCTTAACATAACATTGAAACTTGAGATTGATATTTATAATATTCATCCACTAAAGTGTATTTTACGCAATTGAGTCCATTACTTGTATTTTTCCCACCAATCAAATCAAACGACTTTAACAACAAATTTAAAAATCAAAATATTACATTTTTTAATTTTTAAAATTTTAAAATTTGCTAGGGATAAATAAATTGTCAAAAGTCTGTTGAATTTAAAATTTTCAATTTTCTTAATTGTTTCCTTTGCCTCAATGTAATTTGAAATGATTTATAGAATTCCTGTTTTCAGACAAATTACTTAAAAAAAAAGGAAAAGCAATGGACTCTAATAAAACCATTTCGCACTATCATTTACGGATATATGCTTCACACGAGCTTGAAACTTGAGATTGCTATTTATAATATTCATCCGCTAAAGTGTCTTTTATGCAATTAAGTCCATTACTTGTATTTTTATTCAATTAACATATTGAAATATTATATTTTTCACATATTATATTTTTCTCACCAATTAAATCAAACGACATTAACATTAAATTTAAAAATCAAAAGATTTCAATTTTGCAATTTTTTGACTTTTAAAATCTTGTTTGGATAAATGAATTGTCAATAGTTTGTTGAATCTAAATTTCACAATTTTTTGAATTGTCTCCTTTGCTTCAACGCAATTTGAAATGATTTATATAATCTTCTGGCAACTTACTTAAGAAAAAGCGAAAGCAATCAATTGTAATAAGAAGGTTCTCCACTCCCATCTAAGGATATATGTTTAACACAATATTGAAACTTGGGACTGCTATTTATAATAATCATCCACTAAAGTGTATTTTATGCAATTGAGTCCATTACTTGTATTTTTGTTCAATTAACATATTCAAATATAATATTTTTCGCATATTATATTTTTCTTTCCAATTAAATCAAACGACATTAACAATAAATTTAAAAATCAAAATATTTCAATTTTGTAATATTTTGAATTTTAAAATCAGCTAGGGATAACTGAATTGTTAATACTCTGTTGTATTTAAATTTTGCAATTTAACAAATTACTTAAGATAAAGAAAAAGCAATGGACCCTAATAAGATGGTTCCCCACTCCCATCTAGGGATATATGCTTCACACAACCTTGAAACTTGAGATTGCTATTTATAATATTCATCCACCAATGTGTATTTTACGCAATTGAGTCCATTACTTGTATTTTTGTTCAATTGACATATTCAAATATTATATTTTTCACATATTATATTTTTCTCACCAATTAAATCAAACGACATTAACAATAAATTTTAAAATTTTAAAATCTACTAGGGAGAAATGAATTGTCAATACACTGTTGAATTTAAATTTTGCAATTTTTTGAATTGTCTCCTTTGCCTCAACACAATTTGAAATAGTTTATATAATTTTCAGGCAAATTACTTAAGAAAAAGCGAAAGTAATGGACTCTACACTGTTGAATTTAAATTTTGCAATTTTTTGAATTGTCTCCTTTGCGTCAACACAATTTGAAATAGTTTATATAATTTTCAGGCAAATTACTTAAGAAAAAGCGAAAGTAATGGACTCTAATAAGAAGGTTCTGCACTTTTATCTAGGGATATATACTTAACACAACATTGAAACTTGGGACTACTATTTATAATATTCATCCACTAAAGTGTATTTTATGCAATTGCGTCCATTACTTGTATTTTTATTCAATTAACTTATTCAAATATTGTATTTTTCTCACCAATCAAATCAAACGACATTAACAATAAATTTAAAAATCAAAATATTGCATATTTGCAATTTTTAGAATTTTACAATCTTCTAGGGATAAATAAATTGTTAATAATCTGTTGAATTTAAATTTTGCAATTTTCTTAATTCTCTCCTTTGCCTCAAGGCAATTTGAAATGATTTATAGAATTCCTATTTTTAGACAAATTACTTAAGAAAAAGCAAAAGCAATGGACTCTAATAAGATGGTTTTGCACTCCTATCTAGGGATATATTCTTCACACAACCTTGAAACCTGAGATTGCCATTTATAAGATTCATCCACTAAAGTTTCTTTTATGCAATTGAGTTTATTACTTGTATTTTTGTTCAATTGGCATATTCAAATATTATATTTTTCACATAGTATATTTTTCTCACCAATTAAATCAAACAACTTTAATGATAAATTTAAAAATCCAAATATTTCGATTTTGCAAATTTTAGACTTTATAATCTGCTAGGGATAACTGAATTGTCAATACTCTGTTTAATTTAAATTTTGCAATTTTTTGAGTTGTCTCCTTTGCCTCAATACAATTTGAAATGATTTATATAATCTTCACGTAAATTGCTTAAGAAAAAGCAAAAGCAATGGGCTGTAATAAGAAGGTTATACACTCCCATCTAGGGATATATGCTAAACACAACATTGAAACTTGTGATTGCTATTTATAATGTTCATCCACTAAAGTGTATTTTAAACAATTGAGTCCATTATTTGTATTTTTCTTCAATTAACTTATTCAAATATTGTATTTTTCTCACTAGTCAAATCAAACGACATTAACAACAAATTTAAAAATCAAAATATTGCATTTCTGCAATTTTTAGAATTTTAAAATCTGCAAGGGATGAATAAATTGTCAATAATCTGTTGAATTTAAATTTTTCAATTTTCTTAATTCTCGCCTTTGCCTCAATGAAATTTGAAATGATTTATATAATTTTCAGGCAAATTACTTAAGAAAAAGCAAAAGCAACGGACTGTAATAAAAAGGTTTTGCACTCCCATTTAGGGATATATACTTTACATAACATTGAAACTTGGGATTGTTATTTATCATATTCATCCACTAAAGTGTATTTTATGAAATTGAGTCCATAACATGTATTTTTGTTCAATTAACTTATTCAAATATTATATTTTTCCCACCAATCAAATCAAGCGACTTTAACAACAAATTTAAAAATCAAAATATTACATTTTTACAATTGTAAAATCTGCTAGGTAAAAATGATTTGTCAATATTCTGTTGAATTTAAATTTTGTAATTTTCTGAATTGTCTCCTTTGCCTCAACAAAATTTGAAATGATTTATATAATCTTCAAGCAAATTATTTAAGAAAAAGCAAAAGCAATGGACTGTAATAAGAAGGTTCTGCACTCTCATCTAGGGATATATGCTTAACACAACATTTAAATGCAATTGAGTCCATTACTTGTATTTTTCTTCAATTAACATATTCAAATATAATATTTTTGGCATATTATATTTTTCTCACCAATTAAATCAAATGACATTAACAATAAATTTAAAAATCAAAATATTTCAATTTTGCAATTTTTTGAATTTTAAAATCTGCTAGGGATAACTGAATTGTCAATACTCTGTTGAATTTAAATTTTGCAATTTTTTTAATTGCCTCCTTTGTCTCAACGCAATTTGAAATGATTTATATAATTTTCAAGCAAAATACTTGAGAAAATGCAAAAGTAATGGACTGTAATAAGGTTTTGCACTCCCATATAGGAATATATGCATAATACAACATTGAATCTTAGGACTACAAGTTATAATATTCATCCACTAAAGTGTCTTTTATGCAATTGAGTCCATTACTTGCATTTTTGTTCAATTAACATATTCAAATATTGTATTTTTTTCACCAATCAAATCAAACGACATTAACAACAAATTTAAGAATCAAAATATTGCATTTTCACAATTTTTAGAATTTTAAAATTTGCTAAGGATAAATAAACTGTGCACAATCTGTTGAATTTAAATTTTGCAATTTTCTTAATTGTCTCCTTTGCCTCAATGCAATTTGAAATGATTATAGAATTCTTGTTTTCAGACAAATTACTTAAGAAAAAGGAAAAACAATGGACTTTAATATGATGGTTCCCCACTCTCATCAAGGGATATATGCTTCATACAACCTTGAAACTTGAGATTGCTATTTATAATATTCATCCACTAAAGTGTCTTTTATGCAATTGAGTTCATTACTTGTATTTTTGTTCAATTAACATATTCAAATATTATTTTTTTCTCACCAATTAAATCAAACAACTTTAACAATAAATTTAAAAAATGAAATATTTCAATTTTGCAATTTTTAAAATTTTAAAATTTGCTAGGGATAAATAAATTCTCAATACACTGTTGAATTTAACTTTTGCAATTTTTTGAATTGTCTCCTTTGCCTCAACGTAATTTGAAATAATGTATATAAGTTTCAAGCAAATTACATAAGAAAAAGCGAAAGTAATGGACTATAATAAGAAGGTTTGACACTCTTATCTGGGGATATATGCTTAACACAACATTGAAACTTGGGAGTGTTATTTATAATATTCATCCACATAATTGTATTTTAAGCAATTGAGTCCATTACTTGTATTTTTGTTCAATTATCATATTCAAATATTGTATTTTTCTCACCAAACAAATCAAACGATATTAACAATAAATTTAAAAATCAAAGGATCGTATTTTTGCAATTTTTAGAATTTTAAAATCTGCTAGGAAGAAATGAATTGTCAATACTCTGTTGAATTTAACTTTTTCAATTTTTTGAACTGTCTCCTTTACCTCAACGAAATTTGAAACAATTTATATAATCTTCAAGCAAATTACTAAAGAAAAAGTAAAAGCAATGCACTCTAATTGGAAGGTTCTGCACTCCCATCTAGCGATATATGCTTAATACAATATTGAAATACGAGATTGCTATTTAGAATATTCATCCATTAAAGTGTATTTTATGCAATTGAGTTCATTACAAGTATTTTTGTTCAATTAACTTATTCAAATATTGTATTTTTCTCACCAATCAACTCAAATGACATTAACATTTTCAAATATTGTATTTTTCTCACCAATCAAATCAAACGACATTAACAATAAATTTAAAAATCAAAATATTGTGTTTTTGCAATTTTTAGAATTTTAAAATCTACTAAGGATAAACAAATTGTCAATAATCTGTTGAATTTATATTTTTCAATTTTCTTAATTCTCTCCATTGCCTCAATGCAATTTAAAATGATTTATAGAATTCCTGCTTTCAAACAAATTACTTAGGAAAAAGGAAAAGCAATGGACTCTAATAATATGGTTCCCCACTCCCATCAAGGGATATATGCTTCACACAACCTTGAAACTTGAGTTTGCTATTTATAATATTCATCCACTAAAGTGTCTTTTATGCAATGGAGTCCATTACTTGTTTTTCTGTTCAATTAACGTATTTAAATATTATATTTTTCACATATTATATTTTTTTCACCAATTAAATCAAACGACATTAACAATAAATATAAAAATCAAAATATTTCGATTTTGCAGTTTTTAGAATTTTAAAATTTGCTAGGGATAACTGAATTGTCAATATTCTGTTGAATTTAAATTTTGCAATTTTCTAAATTGTCTCCTTTACCTCAACGCAATTTGAAATGAGTTATATAATCTTCAGGCAAATTACTTAAGAAAAAATAAAAGTAATGGACTGTAATAAGAAAGTTCTGCACTCCCATCTAGGGATATATGTTTAACACAACATTGAAGTTTGGGATTACTATTTATAATATTCATCCATTAAAGTATATTTTATGCAAATTAGTCCATTACAAGTATTTTTGTTCAATTAAATTATTCAAATATTGTATTTTTCTCACCAATCAAATGAAACAACATTAATAACAAATTTAAAAATCAAAATATTGCATATTTGTAATTTTTAGAATTTTAAAATTTGCTAGGGACAACTAAATTGTAAATAATCTGTTGAATTTAAATTTTGCACATTTCTTAATTGTCTCCTTTGCCTTAATGCAATTTGAAATGATTTATAGAATTCTTATCTTCAGACAAATTACTTAAGAAAAAGGAAAAGTAATGGACTCTAATAAGATGGTTCTACACTCCCATTTAGGGATATATACTTAACAGAACATTGAAACTTGGGACTACTATTTATAATATTCATCCACTAAAGTATATTTTATGCAATTAAGTCCATTACTTGTATTTCTGTTCAATTAACATATTCAAATATAACATTTTTTGCATATTATATTTTTCTCACCAATTAAATCAAATGACATTAAAAATAAATTTAAAAATCAAAATATTTCAATTTTGCAATTTTTTTGAATTTTAAAATTTGCTAGAGATAACCGAATTGTTAATACTCTATTGAATTTAAATTTTGCAATTTTTTGAATTGCCTCCTTGGCCTCAACGCAATTTGAAATGATTTATATAATCTTCTGGCAACTTACTTAAGAAAAAGCAAAAGCAATGGAATGTAATAAAAAGGTTATGCACTCCTATCAAAGGATATATGCTTAACACAACATTGAAACTTGGCGTTTCTATTTATAATATTCATCCACTAAAGTGTATTTTATGCAATTTAGTCCAATTAACTTATTCAAATATTGTATTTTTCTCACCAAACAAATCAAACGACATTAACAACAAATTTAAAAATCTGTTAAATTAATTTGCTAAGGACAACTAAATTGTTAATAATCTGTTGAATTCAAATTTTGCAATTTTCTTAATTGTCTCCCTTGCCTCAATGCAATTTGAAATGATTTATATAATTCTTATCTTCAGACAAATTACTTAAGAAAAAGTAAAAGTAATGGACTCTAATACGATGGTTCTGCACTCCCATCTAGGGATATATGCTTAACACAATATTGAAACTTGAGATTGCTATTTATAATATTCATCCTCTAAAGTGTATTTTATGCAATTGAGTCCATTACTTGTATTTCTGTTCAATTAACATATTTAAATATTTTATTTTTCTCATCAATTAAATCAAACGACATTAACAATAAATTTAAAAATCAAAATATTTCCATTTTGCAATTTTTCAAATTTTAACATCTGGTAGGGATAAATGAATTGTCAATACTTTGTTGAATTTAAATTTTGCAATTTTCTGAATTGTCTCCTTTTCCTTAATGTAATTTGAAATATTTTATATAATCTTCAGGCAAATTACTTAAGAAAAAGGAAAAGCAATAGACTTTAATAAGATGGTTCTACACTCCTATCTATGGATATATGCTTCACACAACCTTGAAACTTGGGTTTGCTATTTATAATATTCATCCACTAAAGTGTCTTTTATGCAATTGAATCCGTTACTTGTATTTTTGTTCAATTAACATATTCAAATATGATATTTTTCACATATTTTTCCCACAAATTAAATCAAATGACATTAATAATAAATTTAAAAATGAAAATATTTCAATTTTGTAACTTTTTGAATTTTAAAATTTGCTAGGGATATGTAAATTATCAATATTCTGTTGTATTTGAATTTTGCAATTTTCTGAATTTTCTGCTTTGCCTCAACGCAATTTGAAATGATTTATATAATCTTTAGGCAAATAACTTAAAAAAAAAAAGCAAAAACAATGGATTGTAATAAGAAGGTTCTGCACTCCCATCTAGGGATATATGTTTAACACAACATTGAAACTTGGGATTGCTATTTATAATATTCATCTACTAAAGTGTATTTTATGCAATTGAGTCCTTTACTTGAATTTTTGTTTAATTAACTTATTCAAATATTGTATTTTTCTCACTAATCAATTCAAACGACATTAACAACAATTTAAAAATCAAAATATTGCATTTTTGCAATTTTTAGAATTTTAAAATCTACTAGGAATAAATAAATTGTCAATAATCTGTTGAAATGATTTATAGAATTCCTATTTTCAGAGAAATTACTTATGAAAAAGGAAAAGCAATGGATTCTAATAAGATGGCTCTACACTTCCATCTAGGGATATATGTTTCACACAACCTTGAAACTTGAGTTTGCTATTTATAATATTCATCCACTAAAGTGTCTTTTATGCAATTGAGTCCCTTACTTGTATTTTTCACATATTATATTTTTCTCACCAATTAAATCAAATGACATTAACAATAAATATAAAAATCAAAATATTTCGATTTTGCAATTTTAGAAATTTAAAATCTGCTAAGGATAACTAAATTGTCAATACTCTGTTGAATTTAAATTTTGCTATTTTCTGAATTGTCTCCTTTGCCTTAACGCAATTTGAAATGATTTATATAATCATAAGGCAAATTACTTAAGAAAAAGCAAAAGCAATGAACTGTAATAAGAAGGTTCTACACTCCCATCTAGAAATATATTCTTAACATAACATTGAAACTTAGGTTTGCTATTTATAATATTCATCCAATAATGTGTATTTTATGCAATTGGGTCCATTACTTGTATTTTTGTTCAATTAACATATTCTAATATTATATTTTTCACATATTATATTTTACGCACCAATTAAATCAAACAACATTATCATTAAATTTAAAAATCAAAATATTTCAATTTTGCACTTTTTCGAATTTTAAAATCGGCTAGGGATAAATGAATTGTCAATACTCTATTAAATTTAAATTTTGCAATTTTCGAAATTGTCTCCTTTGCCTCAATGCAATTTGAAATAATTTATGTAATCTTTAGGCAAATTACTTAAGAAAAAGTAAAAGCAATCAACTATAATAAGAAGGCTCTACACTCTCATCTAGTGATATATACTTAACACAACATTGAAACATGAGATTGCTATATATAATATTCATCCACTAAAGTGTATTTTATGCAATTGAGTCCATTACTTGTATTTTTGTTCAATTGACATATTCAACTATGATATTTCTCACATATTATATTTTTCCACCAATTAAATCAAATGACATTAACAATAAATTTAAAAATCAAAATATTTCAATTTTGCAATTTTTCAAATTTTAACATTTGGTATGGATAAATGAATTGTCAATACTCTGTTGAATTTAAATTTTTCAATTTTTTGAATTGTCTCCTTTACCTCAACGTAATTTGAAATGATTTATATAATATTCAGGCAAATTACTTAAGAAAAAGCAAAAGTAATGGACTGTAATAAGAAGATTCTGCACTCCTATCTAGGGATATATGATTAACACAACATTAAAACTTGTGTTTGTTATTTATAATATTCATCCAATAAAGTGTATTTTATACAATTGAGTCCATTACTTGTATTTTTGTTCAATTAACATATTCAAATATTATATTTTTCACATATTATATTTTTCTCACCAATTAAATCAATTGACATTAACAATAAATTAAAAAACAAAATATTTCAATTTTGCACTTTTTTGAATTTTAAAATCTCGTAGGAATAAATAAATTGTCAATACTCTGTTGAATTGAAATTTTGCAATTTTCTAAATTGTCTCCTTTGCTTCAATGGAATTTGAAATGATTTATATAATTTTCAGGCAAATTACTTAGAAAAAAGCGCAATTGAGTCCATTACTTGTATTCCTATTCAATTAATATATTCAAATATTATATTTTTCTCAGCAATTAAATTAAATGACATTAACAATAAATTTAGAAATCAAAATATTTCAATTTTGCAAGTTTTCGAATTATAAAATCTGCTAGGGATAAATGAATAGTCAATACTCTATTGAATTTAAATCCTGCAATTTTCTGAATTGTCTCATTTGCCATAAAGTAATTTGAAATGATCTATATAATTTTCAGGCAAATTACTTAAGAAAAAGCAAAAGTAATGTATTGTAATAAGAAGGTTCTGTAATCCCATCTAGGGTTATATCCTTAACGCAACATTGAAATTTAGGTTTGCTATTTATAATATTCATCCACTAAAGTGTATTTTGTGCAATTGAGTCCATTAGTTGTATTATTTTTTAATTAAGATATACAAATATTGTATTTTTCACATCAATCAAATCAAACGACATTAACAATAAATTGAAAAATCAAAATACTACATTTTTACAAGTTCTAGAATTTTAAAATATGCTAGGAATAAATGAATTGTCAATTCTCTATTGAATTTAAATTTTGCTATTTTTTGAATTGTCTCCTTTGTTTCATTGCAATTTGAAATGATTTATATAATCATAAGGCAAATTACCTATGAAAAAGCAAAAGCAATCGATTGTAATAAAAAGGTTCTGCACTCCCATCTAGGGATATATGCTTAACTCAACATTGAAATTTGGGACTGCTATTTATGATATTCATCCACTAAAGTGTATTTTATGCAATTAAGTCCATGACTTGCATTTGTGTTCAATTAAGAAATTCAAATATTGTATGTTTCTCACCAATTAAATCAAACGACATTAACAATAAATTTAAAAATCAAAACATTCCATTTTTGCAATTTTTAGAATTTTAAAATCTGCTAAGGATAAACAAATTGTCAATAATCTGTTGAATTTATATTTTTCAATTTTCTTAATTCTCTCCATTGCCTCAATGCAATTTAAAATGATTTATAGAATTCCTACTTTCAGACAAATTACTTAGGAAAAGCAATGGACTCTAATAATATGGTTCCCCACTCCCATCAAGGGATATATACTTCACACAACCTTGAAACTTGAGTCTGCTATTTATAATATTCATCCACTAAAGTGTCTTTTATGCAATGGAGTCCATTACTTGTATTTTTGTTCAATTAACATATTCAAATATTATATTTTTCTCACCAATTAAATCAAACGACATTAACAATAAATATAAAAATCAAAATATTTTGATTTTGCAATTTTTAGAATTTATAATCTGTTAGGGATAACTAAATTGTTAATACTCTGTTGAATTTAAATTTTGCAATTTTTTGAATTGTCTCCTTTGCCTCAATGAAATTTGAAATGATTTATATAATCTTCAGGCAAATTACTTAAGAAGAAGCAAAAGCAATGGACTGTAATAAAAAGGTTTTGCATTCCCATCTAGGGATATATGCTTAACACAACATTGAAACTTGAGATTGCTATTTATAATATTCATCATCTAAAGTGTATTTTATGCAATTGAGTCCATTACTTGTATTTTTGTTCAATTAACTTATTCAAATATTGTATTTTTCTCACCAATCAAATCAAACGACATTAACAACAAATTTAAAAATCAAAATATTACATTTTTGCAATTTTTAGAATTTTA
>JAHLGP010009118.1:4348-14780 GCA_020141445.1 Bruguiera sexangula | reverse complement strand
ATTCATCCATTAAAGTGTCTTTTATGCAATTGAGTCCATTGCTTAAATTTTTCTTCAATTAACATATTCAAATATTATATTTTTCTCATATTATATTTTTCCCACCACTTATATTCTCCTCTTGCTGGTTGTGCGTTTCAGGTTTGCTTGCAGGACGTGTTTCTGGTTTGCTTGCAAGACGTGTTTTTGGTTTCCTTGTAAGAGGTCACACGTTCTAGTTTGTGCTCCCGGTGGTGACATTTCTGGTTTGCTTTCCTAGTGGTTTCGTTTCTAATCTCTTGCCGTTCTACTCTCTTTTCGGTCGTCTCCTCTCGACCTCTGTTTTTCGTTCAGCCCCCCTTTCGGTCGTCTCCTCTTTTTCTCCTTTTTTTTGCTGACAGTGGGGTTCCCTTTTGGTATATTATTTCTCTTCCTTTTGGCCGATTGTTGTAGGGTTGTTGTTTATTCAATTTTGTTGGCCCCCCTTCTTTTTTTGTTTTGTCTTCCAAGGCCTTTGTATACTCTTTTCCATGAAACCCTAATAGGGCTTATGTGGCGGATTTACGTTCTTGCCCTTATACGGCAGATTTACTTTCTTGCCCTTCCATGTGGCTTTACTTTCTTGCACACTTAACCCTAGTTGACAACAATTATAACCCATACAAGGTTATGGGAACAACAATATTATAAATAACAAACCCAAGTTTCAATGTTGCATTAAGCATACATCCCTAGATGAGAGTCTATTGTTTTTGCTTTTTCTTAAGTAATTTGCTTGAAACTTATATAAATTATTTCAAATTGCGTTGAGGCAAAGGAGACATTTTAGAAAAATGCAAAATTTAAATTCAATAGAGTATCGACAATTCAGTTATCCCTAATAGATTTTAAAATTCTAAAAATTTCAAAATTGAAATCTTTTGATTTTTCTATTTATTATTAATGTTGTTTGATTTAACTGGTGAAAAAAATATAATATGTGACAAATATAATATTTGAATATGTTAATTGAACAAAAATACAAGTAATGAATACAATTGCATAAAAGAGACTTTAGTGGATGAATATTATAAATAGCAAACTTAAGTTTCAAGGTTGTGTGAAATATCTATCGCTAGATGCGAGTGCGAAACCATCTTATTAGAGTCCATTACTTTTCCTTCTTCTTAAGTAATTTGTTTGAAAACAACAATTCTATAAATCTTTTCAAATTGCATAGAGGCAAAGGAGAGAATTAAGAAAATTTCAAAATTTAAATTCAACAGATTATTGACAATTTATTTATCCCTAGTAGATTTCAAAATTCTTAAAATTGCAAAAATGCAATATTTTGATTTTTAAATTTGTTGTTAATGTCATTTGATTTGATTGGTGAGAAAAATACAATATTTGAATAAGTTAATTGAACAAAAATACAAGTAATGGACTCAATTGCATAAAAGACACTTTAATGGATAAATATTATAAATAGCAATCCCAGGTTTCAATGTTGTGTTAAGCATATATCCCCAAATGAGAGTGCAGAGCCTTCTTATTACAGTTAATTAATTTTGCTTTTTCCTAAGTAATTTGCCTGAAAATTATATAAATCATTTCAAATTGCGTTGAGGAAAAAGAGACAATTTAGAAAATTGCAAAATTTAAATTCAACAGAATATTGACAATTTATTTATCCCTACGAGATTTTAAAATTCGAAAAAGTACAAAATTGAAATATTTTGATTTTTAAATTTATTATTAATGTCGTTTGATTTAATTGGTCAGAAAAATATAATATGTGAAAAATATAATATTTGAATATGTTAATTGAACAAAAATATAAGTAATGGACTCAATTGTATAAAATACACTTTATTGGATGAATATTATAAATAACAAACCCAAATTTCAATATTGTGTTAAGCATATATCCCTAGATGGGAGTGCAGACCCATCTTATCACAGTCTATTGCATTTGCTTTTTCTTAAGTAATTTGCCTAAAAATTATATAAATCATTTCCAATTGCCTTGAGGCCAATGAGAGAATTGAGAAAATTGCAAAATTTCAATTCAATAGATTATTGACAATTTATTTATCCCTAGTATATTTTAAAATTCTAAAAATTGCAAAAATGCAATATTTTGATTTTTAAATTTGATGTTAATGTCGTTTGATTTGATTGGTGAGAAAAATACAATATTAGAAAAAAGTTAATTGAACAAAAATACAAGTAATGGACTCAATTGCATAGAATACACTTTAGTGGTTGAAGATTATAAATAGCAATCCCAAGTTTCAATATTGTGTTAGGTATATATCCTTAAATGGGAGTGCAGAACCTCCTTATTAAAGTCCATTACTTTTGCTTTTTCTTAAGTAATTTGCCTGAAAATTATATAAATCATTTCAAATTGCGTTGAGGTAAAGGAGACAATTCAGAAAATTGCAAAATTTAAATTCAACAGAGTATTGACAATTTATTTATCCCTAGCAGATTTTAATGTCATTTGATTTTATTAGTGAGAAAAATACAATATTTGAATAAGTTAATTAAACAAAAATACAAATAATGGACTCAATTGCATAAAATACACTTTAGTGGATGAATATTATAAATAGTAATCCCAAATTTGAATGTTGTGTTAAACATAGATCCTTAGATGGGAGTGCAGAACCTTCTTATTTTAGTGCATTGCTTTTGCTTTTTCTTAAGTAATTTGCCTGAAGATTATACAAATCATTTCAAATTGGGTTGAGGCAAAGGAGACAATTCAAAAAATTGCAAAATTTAAATTCAACAGAGTATTGACAAATCATTTACCCCTAGCAGATTTTAAAATTCCAAAAATTACACAAGTGCAATATTTTGATTTTTAAATATATTATTAATGTCGTTTGATTTAATTGGTGGGAAAAATATAATATGTAAAAAATATCATATTTGAATATGTTAATGGAACAAAAATGCAAGTAATGGACTCAATTGCATAAAATACACTTTAGTGGATGAATATTATAAATAGCAAACCTAAGTTTCAAGGTTGTGTAAAGCATATATTCCTAAATGGAAATGGGAGTGTGGAACCATTTTATTAGAGTCCATTACTTTTGCTTTGTCTTAAGTAATTTGCCTGAAAATTATATAAATGATTTGAAATAGCGTTGAGGCAATGGAGACAATTCAAAAAATTGCAAAATTTAAATTCAACATAGTATTGACAATTCACTTATCCGTAACAGATTTTAAAATTCTAAAAATTCCAAAATGGATATATTTTGATTTTTAAATTTTTTGTTAGCGTTGTTTGATTTAATTGGTGAGAAAAATAACCTTTGTGAAAAATATAATATTTGAATATGCTAATTAAACAAAAATACAAGTAATTAACTCAATTGCATAAAAGATACCTTAGTGCATGAATATTATAAATAGCAATCTCAAGTTTCAAGGTTGTGTGAAGCATATATCCCTAGATGGGTGTGCGGAACTATCTTATTAGAGTTCATTGCTTTTCCTTTTTCTTAAGTAATTTGTATGAAAATAGGAATGCTATGAATCATTTCAAACTGCATTGAGGCAAAAGAGAGAATTAAGAAAATTGCGAAATTTAAATTCAACAGATTATTGACAATTTTTTTTCCTAGCAAATTTAAAAATTCTAAAAATTGTAAAAATGCAATATTTTGATTTTTAAATTTGTTGTTAATGTCGTTTGATTTGATTTGTGAGAAAAATACAATATTTGAATAAGTTAATTAAACAAAAATGCAAGTAATGGACTCAATTGTATAAAATACACTTTAGTTGATGAATACTACAAATAGCAATCCCAAGTTTCAGTGTTATGTTAAACTTATATCCCTAGATGGGAGTGCAAAACCTTCTTATTACAATCCATTACTTTTGCTTTTTCTTAAGTAATTTGCCCGAAGATTATATTAATCATTTCAAATTGCGTTGAGGCAAAGGAGACAATTTAGAAAATTGCAAAAATTTAAATTCAACAGAATATTGACAATTCAGTTATCCCAAGCATATTGTAAAATTAAAAATTGCAAAATCAAAATATTTTGATTTTTATATTTCTTGTTAATGTAATTTGATTTAATTGGTAAGAAAAATATAGTATGTGAAAAATATAATATTTTAACATGTTAATCAAACAAAAATACAAGTAATGGACATAATTGCATAAAATACACTTTATTGGATGAATATTATAAATAGCAAACCCAAGTTTCAAGGTTGTGTAAAGCATATATCCCTAGATGGGAGTGTGGAACCATCTTATTAGAGTCCATTGCTTTTGCTTTTTCTCGAGTAATTTGCCTGAATATTATATAAATCATTTCAAATTGCGTTGACACAAAGGAGACAATTCAAAAAATTGCAAAATTTAAATTCAATAGAGTATTGACAACTCACTTATCCGTAGCTGATTTTAAAATTTTAAAAATTGCAAAAAAGAAATATTTTGATTTTTAAATTTATCGTTGACGTTGTTTGATTTAATTGGTGACAAAAATACAAGTAATGAACTCAATTGCATAAAAGACACTTGAGTGGATGAATATTATAAATAGCAATCTCAAGTTTCAAGGTTGTGTGAAGCATATATCCCTAGATGGGAGTGCAGAACCATCTTATTAGAGTTCATTGCTTTTCCTTTTTCTTAAATAATTTGTTTCAAGACAAGAATTCTATAAATCATTTCAAATTGCATTGAGGCAAAAGAGAGAATTAAGAAAATTGTAAAATTTAAATTTAATAGATTATGGACAATTTATTTGTCCCTAGTAGATTTTAAAATTCTAAAAATTGCAAAAATGCAATATTTTAATTTTTAAATTTGTTGTTAATGTCGTTTGATTTGATTGGTGAGAAAAGTACAATATTTGAATAAGTTAATTGAACAAAAATACAAGTAATGAACTCAATTATATAAAATACACTTTAGTGGATCAATATTATAAATATCAATCCCAAGTTTCAGTGTTGTGTTCAGCTTATATCCCTAGGTGGGAGTGTAGAACCTTCTTATCATAGTCCCTTGCCTTTGCTTTTTCTTAAGTAATTTGCCTGAAAATTATATAAATCATTTCAAATTATAGTCCATTGCTTTTGCTTTTTCTTAAGTAATTTGCCTGAAGATTATATAAATCATTTCAAATTGCGTTGAGGCAAAGAAGACAATTCAGAAAATTGCAAAATTGAAATTCAACAGAGTATTAACAATTCAGTTATCCCTAGTAGATTTTAAAATTCTAAAATTTGCAAAATCAAAATATTTTGATTTTTATATTTATTGTTAATGTCATTTGATTTAATTGGTGAGAAAAATATATTATGTGAAAAATATAATTTTTGAATATGTTAATTGAACAAAAGTACAAGTAAGGGACACAATTGCATAAAAGACACTTTAGTGGATGAATATTATAAATAGCAAACTCAAGTTTCAAGGTTGTGTGAAGCATATATCCCCTGATGGGAGTGGGGAATCATTTTATTAGAGTCCATTGCTTTTCTTTTTTCTTAAGTAATTTGTCTGAAAACAAGAATTTTATAAATCATTTCAAATTGCATTAAGGCAAAAGAGTGAATTAAGAAAATTACAAAATTTAAATTCAACAGATTATGGACAATTTATTTGTCCCTAGCAGATTTTAAAATTCTAAAAATTGCAAAAATGCAATATTTTATGTTTTAAATTTGTTGTTAATGTCGTTTGATTTGATTGGTGAGAAAAATACAATATTTGAATAAGTTAATTGATCAAAAATACAAGTAATGGACTTAATTGCATAAAATACACTTTAGTGGATGAATATTATAAATAGTAATCCCAAGTTTCAATGTCGTGTTAAGCATATATCATTAGATGGAAGTGCAGAACCTTTTTATTACTGTCCATTGGTTTTGCTTTTTATTAGGTAATTTGCCTGACGATTATATAAATCATTTCAAATTGCGTTGAGGCAAAGCAGAAAATTCAAAAACTTGAAAAATTTAAATACAACAAAGTATTGATAATTCACATATCCCTTGTAGATTTTAAAATTCAAAATATTGCAAAATGGAAATATTTTCATTTTTAAATTTATTTTTAATATCGTTTGATTTAATTGGTGAGAAAAATATAATATTTGAATATGTTAATTGAACAAAAATACAAGTAATGGACTCAATTGCATAAAATACACTTTAGTGGATGAATATTATAAATAGCAAACAAAAGATTCAAGGTTGTGTGAAGCATATATTCCTAGATGGGAGTGTGGAACCATCTTATTAGAGTCCATTGCTTTTCATTTTTCTTAAGTAAGTTGCTAGAAGATTATATAAATCATTCCAAATTGCATCGAGGCAAATGAGACAATTCAAAAAATTGCAAAATTGAAATAGTTTGATTTTTAAATTTATTATTAATGTCGTTTGATTTAATTGTTGAGAAAAATATAATATGTGAAAAATATCATATTTGATTATGTTAATTGAGCAAAAATACAAGTAATGAACTCAATTATATAAAAGACACTTTAGTGGATGAATATTATAAATAGCAAACTCAAGTTTCAAGGTTCTGTGAAGTATATATCCCTAGATGGGAGTGTGGAACCATCTTATTAGAGTCCATTGCTTTTACTTTTTCTTAAGCAATTTGTCTGGAAACAAGAATTTTATAAATCATTTCAAATTGCATTGAGTCAAAGGAGAGAATTAAGAAAATTGCTAAATTTAAATTCAACAGACTATTGACAATTTATTTATCCCTAGCAGATTTTAAAATTCTAAAAATTGAAAAAATGCAATATTTTGATATTTAAATTTGTTGTTAATATCATTTGATTTGATTGGTGAGAAAAATACAATATTTGGATATGTTAATTGAACAAAAATACAAGTAATGGACTCAATTGCATAAAATAAACTTTAGGGGATGAATATTATAAATAGCAATCCTAAGTTTCAATGTTGTGTTTAGCATATATCCCAAGATGAGAGTGTAGAACCTTCTTATTACAGTCGATTGCTTTTGCTTTTTCTTAAGTAAGTTGCTAGAAAATTATATAAATCATTTTAATTTGCATTGAAGCGAAGGAGACAATTCAAAAAATTTCAAAATTTAAATTCAATGGATTATTGACAATTTATTTATCCCTAGTAGATTTTAAAATTCTAAAATTTGGAAAAATACAATATTTTGATTTTTAAATTTATTGTTAATGTCGTTTGATTTGATTGGTGAGAAAAATATAATATGTGAAAAATATTATATTTGAATATGTTAATTGAACAAAAATATATGTAATGTACTCAATTGCATAAAATACACTTTAGTGGAAGAATATTATAAATAGCAAACCCAAGTTTCAATGTTGTGTTAAGCTTATATCCCTAGATGGGAGTGTAGGACCTTCTTATTACAGTCGATTGTTTTTGCTTTTTCTTAAGTAAGTTGCCTGAAAATTATATAAATCATTTCAAATTGCATTGAGGCAAAGGAGACAATTCAGAAAATTGCAAAATTCAAATTCAACAGAGTATTGATAATTCATTTATCCCTACTAGATTTTAAAATTCAAAAAATCGTAAAATTGAAATATTTTGATTTTTAAATTTAATGTTAATGTCGTTTGATTTAATTGGTGAGAAAAATATAATATGTGAAAAATATAATATTTGAATATGTTAATTGAACAAAAATACAAGTAATGGACTTAATTGCATTAAAGACGCTTTAGTGGATGAATATTATAAATAGCAATCTCAAGTTTCAAGGTTGTGTGAAACATATATCCCTAAATGGGAGTGCATAACCATCTTATTAGAGTCCATTGCTTTTGTTTTTTCTTAAGTTATTTGCCTCAATATTGTATAAATCATTTCAAATTGCGTTGAGGTAAAGGAGACAATTCAAAATATTACGAAATTTAAATTCAACAGAGTATTGACAATTCACTTATCCGTAGCAGATTTTAAAATTCTAAAAATTGCAAAATGGATATATTTTGATTTTTAAATTTTTCGTTAATGTTGTTTGATTTAATTGGTGAGAAAAATATACTTTGTGAAAAATATAATTTTTGAATATGCTAATTAAACAAAAATACAAGTTATGAACTCAATTACATAAAAGGCACTTTAATGGATGAATATTATAATAGCAATCTAAAGTTTAAAGGTTGTGTGAAGCAAATATCCATATATGGGAGTGCAAAACCATCTTATTAGAGTCCATTGCGTTTCCTTTTTCTTAAGTAATTTGTCTGAAAATAGGAATGCTATAAATCATTTCAAACTGCATTGAGGCAAAGGAGAGAATTAAGAAATACAATATTTTGATTTTTAAATTTGTTGTTAATGTCATTTGATTTGATTGGTGAGAAAAATACAATATTTGAATAAGTTAATTGAACAAAAATAGAAGTAATGGACTCAATTGCATAAAATACACTTTAGTGGATGAATATTATAAATAGCAATCCTAAGTTTCAATGTTGTGTTTAGCATATATCCCAAGATGGGAGTGTAGAACCTTCTTATTACAGTCAATTGCTTTTGCTTTTTCTCAAGTAAGTTGCCAAAAGATTATATAAACCATTTCAAATTGTGTTGAGGCAAAGGAGATAATTCAGAAAATTGCAAAATTTAAATTCAACAGATTATTGATAATTTATTTATCCCTAGTAGATTTTAAAATTCTAAAATTTGGAAAAATAAAATATTTTGATTTTTAAATTTGTTGTTAATGTCATTTGGTTTGATTGGTGAGAAATATACAATATTTGAATACATTAATTGAACAAAAATACAAATAATGGACTCAATTGCATAAAAGACACTTTAGTAGAGGAATATTATAAATAACAATCTCTAGTTTCAAAGTTATGTGAAGTATATATCCCATTATGGGAGTGGGAAACCATCTTATGAGAGTCCATTGCTTTTCCTTTTTCTTAACTAATTTATCTGAAGACAAGAATTTTATAAATCATTTCAAATATCATTGAGGCAAAGGAGAGAATTAAGAAAATTGAAAAATTTAAATTCAAAAGATTATTGGCAATTTGTTTATTCCTAGCAGATTTTAAAATTCTAAAAATGGCAAACATCCAATATTTTGATTTTTGAATTGGTTGTTAATGTCGCTTGATTTGATTGATGAGAAAAATACAATATTTGAATAAGTTAATAGAACAAAAAAACAAGTAATGGACTCAATTGAATAAAATACAATTTAGTGGATGAATATTATAACTAGCAATCCAAAGTTTCAATGTTGTGTTAATCATATATCCCTAGATGGGAGTGCATTAAGGCAATGGAGACAATTAAGAAAATTGCAAAATTTAAATTCAACAGAGTATTGACAATTCGTTTATTTCTACCAGATTTTAAAATTCAAAAAATTGCAAAATTAAAATATTTTGATTTTTAAATTTATTGTTAATGACGGTTGATTTAATTGGTGAGAAAAATATGATATGTGAAAAATATAATATTTGAATATGTTAATTGAACAAAAATACAAGTAATGGACTCAATTGCATAAAAAACACTTTAGTAGACGAATATTATAAATAGCAATCTCAAGTTTCAATGTTTTGTGAAGCATATATCCCTTGATAAGAGTGGGGAACCATCTTATTAGAGTCTATTGCTTTTCCTTTTTCTTAAGTAATTTGTCTTAAGACAAGAATTCTATAAATCATTTCAAATATCATTGAGGCAAAGGAGAGAATTAAGAAAATTGCAAAATTTAAATTAAACAGAGTATTGACAATTCATTTCTCCTTAACAGATTTTAAAATTCTAAAAATTGCAAAAATGTGATATATTGATTTGATTGGTGAGAAAAATACAATATTTGAATAAGTCAATTGAACAAAAATACAAGTAATAGACTCAATTGCATAAAATACACTTTAGTGGATGAATATTATAAATAGCAATCTCAAGTTTCAAGGTTGTGTGAAGCATATATCCCTAGATGGGAGTGCAGAATCTTCTTATTATAGTTCATTGCTTTTGCTTTTTCTTAAGTAATTTGCCTGAAGATTATATAAATCATCTCAAATTACGTTGAGGCAAAGGAGACAATTCAGAAAATTGCAAAAGTTTAATTCAACAGAGTATTGACAATTCATTTCTCCCTAGCAAATTTTAAAAGTCTAAAAATTGCAAAAATGTGATATTTTGATTTGATTGGTGAGAAAAATACAATATTTGAATATGTTAATTGAACAAAAATATAAGTAATGGACTCAATTGAATAAAATACAATTAAGTGGATGCATATTATAAATAGAAATCTCAAGTTTCAAGGTTGTGTGAAGCATATATCCTTATATGAGAGTGGGGAACCATCATATTAGGGTCCATTGCTTTTCCTTTTTCTTAAGTAATTTGTCTGAAGACAAGAATTCTATAAATCATTTCAAATTGCATTGAGGCAAAGGAGACAATT
>JAHLGP010009037.1:545-15451 GCA_020141445.1 Bruguiera sexangula | reverse complement strand
GCTTCTATGATCACAACTGCCACCATATTCATGGCAACAGCCACATACACACTCTCTTGGGGCTAGGAAGCCATTGAATTTTATTATGCAAGAAGTCTTTGATGATGACTAGCATTTCTTACAAATATTTGCTACTTTAATACTGAATAATGAGGTCGTCTCTTCATTTCATCCTAACAAGGATCCATTTTTTGTCGTATAACTCATTCACACTTAATGATGTTGAAAATAGCTTGTATGACCACAACAGGCACTATATTCGTGGCAACAACCACATCTACACTCTCTCAGGACTAGGAATCTATTGAATTTCATTAAACAAGGAGACTTTGATGATGACTAGCATTACCTCTATGTATTTGCTACTTTATTACTGAATAATGAGACTGTCTCTTCATTTCTTTCTACAAGGCTCCACTTTTCATTGTAATTACTCATTTACACTGAAAGATCTTCAAAATAGCTTGTATGACTACAACAGGCACTATGTTTGTGGTAACAACTACATCTATACTCTCTAGGGACTAGGAATCTATTGAATTTCATTAAACAAGGTGTCTTTGATGATGACTAACGTTTGTTACAAGTATTTGCTACTTTATTACTGAATAATAAGACCGTCTCTTCATTTCTTCCTAACAAGGCTCCACTTTTCATTGTAATAACTCATTCACACTTAAAGATCATGAAAATAGCTTATACAAACACATCAGGAACTATATTCAAGGCAACAACCACATCTATACTCCCTTGCGACTAGAAATCTGTTCAAATTCGTTAAAAAAGGAGTCTTTGATGATGGCTAGCATTTCCTACAAGTATTTGCTACTTTATTACTGAATAATGAGACCATCTCTTTATTTCTTCCTAACAAGGCTCCACTTTTCGTATTTCAAATTGCATTGAGGCAAATGAGGCAATTAAGAAAGTTCCAAAATTTAAAGTCAACAGATGATTGAGAATTTATTTATCCCTAGCAAATTTTAAAATTCTAAAAATTGTAAAAGTGCAATATTTTGATTTTTAAATTTGTTGTTAATGTCGTTCGATTTGATTGGTGAGAAAAATATAATATTTAAATATCTTAAATGAAAAAATTACAAGTAATGGACTCAATTGCATAAAAAATACTTTAGTGGGTGAATATTATAAATAGCAATCCCAAATTTCAATGTTTTGTTAAGCATATATCCCTAGATAGGAGTGCAGAACCTTCTTATTACAATCCATTGTTTTTGTTTTTTCTTAAGTAATTTCCCTCTAGATTATATAAATCATTTCAAATTGCATTGAGGCAAAGGATAGAATTCAGAAAATTGGAAAATTGAACTTCAAGAGAGTATTGACAATTCATTTATCCCTACCAAATTTTAAAATTCTAAAAATTGCAAAAATGCAATAGTTTGATTTTTAAATTTGTTGTTAATGTCATTTGATTTGATTGGTGAGAAAAATTTAATATGCGAAAAATATAATATTTGAATATGTTAATTGAACAAAAATACAAATAATGGACTCAATTGCATAAAAGATACTTTAGTGGATGAATATTATAAATAGCAATCTCAAATTTCAAGGTTGTGTGAAGCATATATCCCTATATGGGAGTTAGGAACCATTTTATTAGAGTCCATTCATTTTCCTTTTTCTTAACTAATTTGTCTGAATACAAGAAATTTATAAATCATTTCAAATTGCATTAAGACAAAAGAGGCAATTAAGAAAATTGCAAAATTGAAATTCAACAAAGTATTGACAATTCATTTATCCCTAGCAAATTTTGAAATTCTAAAAATTGTAAAAATGCAATATTTTGATTTTTAAATTTATTGTTAATGTCGTTTGATTTGATTGGTGAGAAAAATACAATATTTGAATATCTTAATCAAAAAAAAAAACAAGTAATGGACTTAATTGCATAAAATACACTTTAGTTGATGAATATTCTAAATAGCAATCCCAAGTTCCAATGTTTTGTTAAGGATATAACCCTAAATGGGAGTGCAGAACCTTCTTATTACAGTCCATTGCTTTTGTTTTTTCTTAAGTAATTTGCCTGAAGATTATATAAATCATTTCAAATTACATTAAGGCAAAGGAGACAATTCAAAAAATTGCAAAATTTAAATTTAGTATAGTATTGACAATTCATTTATCTCTAGTAGATTTTAAAATTCTAAAAATTGCAAGAATGCAATATTTTGATTTTTAAATTTGTTGTTAATGTCGTTTGATTTGATTGATGAGAAAAATATAATATGTGAAAATTATAATATTTGAATATGTTAGTTGAACAAAAATACAAGTAATGGACTCAATTGCATAAAAGACACTTTAGTGGATGAATATTATAAATAGCAATCCCAAGTTTCAATGTTGTGTTAAGGATATAACCCTAGATGGGATTACAGAACCTTCTTATTACAATCCATTGTTTTTACTTTTTGTTAAGTAATTTGCCTGAAGATTATATAAATCATTTCAAATTACTTTGAGGCAAAGAGACAATTCAAAAAATTGCAGAATTTAAATTCAATAGAGTATTGACAATTCATTTATTTTTAATAGATTTTAAAATTCAAAAAATTGCAAAATTGAAATATTTTGATTTTTAAATTTATTGTTAATATCATTTAATTTAATTATTGAGGAAAATATAATATGTGAAAAATATAATATTTGAATATGTTAATTGAATAGAAATACAAATAATGGACTCAATTGCATAAAATACAATTTAGTGGATGAATATTATAAATAGCAAACCCAAGTTTCAATATTGTGTTAAGTATATATCTCCAAATGGCATATATCTCCAGATGGGACTGCAGAATCTTCTTACTACAGTCTATTGCTTTTGCTTTTTCTTAAGTAAATTGACAGAAGATTATATAAATCATTTCAAATTACTTCAACGCAAAGGAGACAATTCAGAAAATTGCAGAATTTAAATTCAATAGAGTATTGACAATTCATTTATCTCTAACATATTTTAAAATTTAAAAAATTGCAAAACTGAAATATTTTGATTTTTAAATTTATTGTTAATGTCGTTTAATTTAATTGCTGAGAAAAATATAATATTTGAATATGTTAATTGGATAGAAATACAAATAATGGACTCAATTGCATAAAATACAATTTAGTGGATGAATATTATAAATAGCATACCCAAGTTTTAATGTTGTGTTATGTATATATCTTTATATGGGAGTGCAGAATCTTCTTATTATAGTCTATTGCTTTTGTTTTTTCTTAAGTAATTTGCCTGAAAATTATATAAATCATTTCAAATTACTTCAACGCAAAGGAGACAATTCAGAAAATTGCAAAATTTAAATTCAATAGAGTATTGACAATTCATTTATTCCTAGCAGATTTTTAAATTCGAAAAATTGCAAAATTGAAATATTTTGATTTTTAAATTTATTGTTAATGTTGTTTAATTTAATTGGTGAGAAAAATATAATATGTGAAAAATATAACATTTGAATATGTTAATTGAACAGAAATACAAGTAATGAACTCAATTGCATAAAATACAATTTAGTGGATGAATATTATAAATAGCAAACCCAAGTTTCAATGTTGTGTTAAGCATATATCTCTAGACGGGAGTGCAGAATCTTCTTATTACAATTTATTACTTTTTCTTTTTCTTAACTAATTTGCGTGAAGATTATATAAGTCATTTCAAATTGCGTTAAGGCAAAGGAGGCAATTTAGAAAATTAGAAAATTTAAATTCAATAGAGTGTTGACAATTCATTTATCCCAAGCAGATTTTAAATTTTTAAAAATTGCAAAAATGCAATATTTTGATTTTTAAATTTATTGTTAATGTCGTTTGATTTGATTAGTGAGAAAAATACAATATTTGAATATCTTAATATAACAAAAATACAAGTAACAGACTTAATTGCATAAAATACACTTTAGTGGATGAATATCATAAATAGCAGTCCCAAGTGTTAGTGTTGTGTTAAGCATATATCCCTAGATGGGAGTGCAGAACCTTCTTATTACAGTACATTGCTTTTGCTTTTTCACATGTAATTTGCTTGATGATTATATAAATCATTTCAAATTGCATTGAGGCAAAGGAGACTATTCAGAAAATAGCAAAATTTAGATTCAACAGAAAATTGACAATTTATTTATCCCTAGCAGATTTTAAAATTCTAGAAATTGTAAAAATGCAATAGTTTGATTTTTAAATTTATTGTTAACGTCGTTTGATTTGATTGGTGATAAAAATACAATATTTGAATACCTTAATCAAACAAAAATACAAGTAATGCACTTAATTGCTTAAAATACACTTTAGTGGATGAATATTCTAAATAGCAATCTCAAGTTTTGATGTTATGTTAAGGATATAACCCTAGATGAGATTATGGAATCGTCTTACTACAATCCATTACTTTGGCTTTTTCTTAAGTAATTTGCCTGAAGATTATATAAATCATTTCAAATTACTTCGAGGCAAAAGAGACAATTCAGAAAATTACAAAATTTAAATTTAGTAGAGTATTGACAATTCATTTATCCCTAGCAGATTTTAAAATTCAAAAAATTGCAAAATTGAAATATTTTGATTTTTAAATTTATTGTTAATGTCATTTGATTTAATTGGTGAGAAAAATAAAATATGTGAAAAATATAATATTTGAATATGTTAATTGAACAAAAATACAAGTAATGGACTCAATTGCATAAAATGCAATTTAGTGGATGAATATTATAAATAGCAAACCCAAGTTTTAATGTTTTGTTAAGCATATATCTCTACATTGGAGTGCAGAATCTTCTTATTATAATCTATTGCTTATGCTTCTTCTTAAGTAATTTGCTTTAAGATCATATAAATCATTTCAAATTGCGTTAAGGCAAAGGAGACAATTAAGAAAATTTCAAAATTTAAATTCAACAGATTATTGACAATTTATTTATTCCTAGTAGATTTTAAAATTCTAAAAATTGCAAAAATGCAATATTTAGATTTTTAAATTTGTTGTTAATGTCGTTTGATTTGATTGGTGAGAAAAATACAATATTTGAATAAGTTAATTAAACAAAATTACAAGTAATGGACTCAATTGTATAAAAAACACTTTAGTGGATGAATATTATAAATAGCAATCCTAAGTTTTAGTGTTGTGTTAAGCATGTATCTCTAGATGGGAGTGTAGAACCTTCTTATTACAGTCAATTGCTTTTGTTTTTTCTTAAGTAATTTGCCTGAATATTATATAAATCATTTGAAATTGCGTTGAAGCAAAGGAGACAATTCAGAAAATTGGAGAATTTAATTTCAACAAAGTATTGACAATTCATTTATCCTTGTTATATTTTAAAATTCTATAAATTGCAAAATTGAAATATTTTGATTTTTAAATTTATTGTTAATGTCAGTTGATTTAATTGGTGAGCAAAATGTAATATGTCAAAAATATAATATTTGAATATGTTAATTGATCAAAAATACATGTAATGGACTCAATTGCATCAAATACACTTTAATGGATGAATATTATAAATAGCAAACTCAAGTTTCAATGTTGTCTTAAGCATTTATCCCTTATTAGAGTCCATTCCTTTTCCTTTTTTTTAACTAATTTGTTTGAAGACAAGAATTTTATAAATCATTTCAGATTGCATTGAGGTAAAGGAGACAATTAAAAAATTTTGAAAATTTAAATTTAACAGATTATTGACAATTTATTTATCCTTAGCAGATTTTAAAATTCTAAAAATTGCAAAAGTGCAATATTTTGATTTTTAAATTTGATTGGTTAGAAAAATATAATATTTGAATAAGTTAATTGAACAAAAATACAAGTAATAGACTCAATGGCATAAATAACACTTTAGTGGATGAATAATATAAATAGCAATCCCAAGTTTCTTTGTTCTATTAAGCATATATCCCTAGATGGGAGTGCAGAACCTTCTTATTAGAATCCATTTCTTTTGCTTTTTCTTAAGTAATTTGCCTAAAGATTATATTAATCATTTCAAAGACAATTCAGAAAATAGCAAAATTTAAATTCAACAGAGTATTGACAATTCATTTATCCCTAACAGATTTTAAAATTCTAAAAATTGCAAATTTGAAATATTTTGATTTTAAATTTATTGTTAATGTCGTTTGATTTAATTGGTGAGAAAAATATAATATGTGAAAAATATAATATTTGAATATCTTAATTGAACAAAAATACAAGTAATGGACTCAATTGCATAAAAGACACTTTAGTGGATGAATATTATAAATACCAGTCTCAAGTTTCAAGGTTATGTAAAGTATATATTCCTAGATGGGAGTGGGAAACCATCTTAATAGAGTCCATTGCTTTTCCTTTTTCCTAAGTAATTTGTCAGAAGACAAGAATTCTATAAATCATTTCAAATTGCACTTAGGCAAAGGAGACATTTAAGAAATTTTCAAAATTTAAATTGAAGAGAGTAATGACAATTCATTTATCCCTAACTGATTTTAAAATTCTAAAAATTGCAAAAATGAAATATTTTGATTTTTAAATTTATTGTTAATGTTGTTTGATTTGATTAGTGAGAAAAATATAATATTTGAATATTTTAATTGAACAAAAATACAAGTAATGGACTCAATTGCATAAAATACACTTTAGTGGATGAATATTATAAATAGCAATCCCAAGTTTCATTGTTGTGTTAAGCATATATCCATAGATGGGAGTGCAGAACCTTCTTATTACAGTCCCTTGCTTGTGCTATTTCATAAATAATTTTCCGAAAGATTATATAAGTCATTTCAAATTGCGTTTAGGAAAAAGAGACAATTTAGAAAATTGCAAAATTTCAATTCAATAGAGTACTGACAATTCACTTATCCCTAGTAGATTTTGAAATTTGAAAAATTGCAAAATTGAAATATTTTGATTTTTAAATGTATTGTTAATGTCGTTTGATTTAATTAGTGAGAAAAATATAATATGTGAAAAATACAATATTTGAATATCTTAATTGAACAAAAATACAAGTAATGGACTCAATTGCATAAAATAAAATTTAGTGGATGAATATTATAAATAGCAATCCCAAGTTTTATTGTTGTGTTAAGCATATATTCCTATATGAGAATGTAGAACTTTTGTGTTACAATCCCTTGCTTTTTCTATTTCTTAGGTAATTTTCTTGAAGATTATATACATCATTTCAAATTGTGTTTTGGCAAAGGAGACAATTTAGAAAATTGTAAAATTTAAATTCAACAGAGTACTCACAATTCACTTATCCCTAGGAAATTTTAAAATTCAAAAAATTGCAAAATTGAAATATTTTGATTTTGAAATTTATTGTTAATGTTGTTTGATTTAATTGGTGATAAAAATATAATATGTGAAAAATATAATATTTGAATATTGGAATTGAACAAAAATACAAGTAATGGACTCAATTGCATAAAAGACATTTAAGTGGGGAAATATTATAAATTGCAATCTCAAGTTTCAAGGTTGTGTGAAGTATATATCTCTAGATGGAAGTGGGAAACCATTTTATTAGAGTCCATTGCTTTTCCTTTTTCCTATGTAATTTCTCAGAAGATAAGAAATCTATAAATCATTTCAAATTGCATTGAGACAGAGGAGACAATTAAGAAAATTACAAAATTTAAATTCAACAGAGTATCGACAATTCATTTATCCCTGACAGATTTTAAAATTCTAAAACTTGCAAAAATGGAATATTTTGTTTTTTAAATGTATTGTTATTATCGTTTGATTTGATTGGTGAGAAAAATATAATATTTGAATATCTTAACTAAACAAAAATACAAGTAATGGACTCAACTGCATAAAATTCAATTTAGTGGATGAGTATTATAAATAGCAATTTTAAGTTTCATTGTTGTGTTAAGCATATATCCATATATGAGAGTGCAGAACCTTCTTATTACAGTCCATTGCTTTTGCTTTTTCTTAAGTAATTTGCTTAAAGATTGTATTAATCATTTCAAATTGCATTTAGGCAAAGGAGACAATTTAGAAAATTGCAAAATTTAAATTCAATAGAGTACTAACAATTCACTTATCCCTAGAAGATTTTGAAATTTGAAAATTTGCAAAATTGAAATATTTTGATGTTGAAATTTATTGCTAGAGTCATTTAATTTAATTGGTGATAAAAATATAATATGTAAAAAATATAATATTTGAATATATTAATTGAACAAAAATACAAGTAATGGAGTCAATTGCATAAAATACACTTTAATGGATGAATATTATAAATAGCAGTTCCAAATTTCAATGTTATGTTAAGGATATATCCCTAGATAGGAGTGTAGAACCTTTTTATTACAGTCAATTGTTTTTACTTTTTCTGTAGTAATTTGTCTGAAAATTATATAAATCTTTTCAAATTCCATTGAGGCAACAGGGACAATTCCGAAAGTTGCAAAATTTAAATTCAACAAAACATTGACAATTCATTTATTTCAAGCAGATTTTAAAATTCGAAAAAATACAAAATTGAAATATTTTTATTTTTAAATTTATTGTTAATGTCGTTTGATTTAATTGGTAAGAAAAATATAATATGTGAAAAATATAATATTTGAATATGTTAATTGAACAAAAATATAAGTAATGGACTCAATTGGATAAAATACACTTTTGTGGATGAATATTATAAATAGTAAACCCAAGTTTCAATGTTGTGTTAAGCATATATCCCTAGATGGGAGTGCAGAACCTTCTTATTACAATCCATTGCTTTTGCTTTTTCTTAGGTAATTTGCCTGAAAATTATATAAATCATTTCAAATTGCGTCGAGGCAAAGGAGACAATTCAGAAAATTGTGAAAGTTAAATTCAACAGAGTATTGACAATTCATTTATCCCTAGCAGATTTTAAAATTCTAAAAATTGCAAAAATGCAATATTTTGATATTTCAATTTATTGTTAATGTCGTTGGATTTGATTGGTGAGAAAAATACAATATTTGAATATGTTAATTGAAAGAAAAATACAAGTAATGGAGTCAATTGCATAAAATACACTTTAGTAGATGAATATTATAAATAGCAATCATACGTTTCAATGTTGTGTGAAACATATATCCCTAAATGAGAGTGCAGAACCTCCTTATTACAGTCCATTACTTTTGCTTTTTCTTAAGTAATTTGCCTGAAAATTATATAAATCATTTCAAATTACTTTGAGGCAAAGGAGACAATTAAGAAAATTGTAAAATTATAATTCTACAGATTATTGACTATTTATTTATCCCTAGCAGATTTTAAAAATCTAAAAATTGCAAAAATACAATATTTTTTATTTTTAAATTTATTGTTAATGTTGTTAGATTTGATTGGTGAGAAAAATACAATATTTTAATAAGTTAATTGAACAAAAATGCAAGTAATGGACCCAATTGTATAAAATACACTTTGGTGGATGAATATTATGAATAGGAATCTCAAATTTCAAAGTTGTGTTAAGCATATATCCTAAGATGGGAGTGCAGAACCTTCTTATTACAGTCTATTTCTTTTGCTTTTTCTTAAGTAATTTGCCTAAAAATTATATAAATCATTTCAAATTGCATTGAGGTAAAGGAGGCATTTTAGAAAATTGCAAAATTTAAATTCAACAGAGTATCGACAATTCATTTATCCCTAGCAAATTTTAAAATTCTAAAACTTGCTAAAAAGCAATATTTTGATTTTTAAATTTATTGTTAATGTCATTAGTGAGAAAAATATAATATGTGAATATGTTATTTGAACAAAAATACAAGTAATGGACTCAATTGCATAAAATACACTTTAGTGGATGAATATTATAAATAGCAATCCCAAGTTTCAATGTTGTGTTAAGTATATATTCCTAGAGGGGAGTGTAGAAACTTCTTATTACAGTCTATTAATTTTTCTTTTTCTTAAGTAATTTGCCTGAAGATTACATAAACTATTTCAAATTGCGTTGAGGTAAAGGAGATAATTCTAAAGATTGCAAAATTTAAATTCAACAAAGTACTGACAATTCATTCATACCTAGTAGATTTTAAAATTTGAAAAAGTGCAAAATTGAAATGTTTTAATTTCTAATTTAATGTTAATGTCGTTTGATTTAATTGGTGAGAAAAATATAATATGTGAAAAATATAATATTTGAATATGTTAATTGAACAAAAATACGAATAATGGACTCAATTGCATAAAATACATTTTATTGGATTAATATTATAAATAGCAAACCCAAGTTTCAATGTTGCCTTAAGCATATATCCCTAGATGAGAGTGTAGAACCTTCTTATTACAGTCTATTTCTTTTGCTTTTTCTTAAGTAATTTGCCTAAAAATTATATAAATCATTTCAAATTGCGTTGAGGCAAAGGAGGCATTTTAGAAAATTGCAAAATTTAAATTCAACAGAGTATCGACAATTCAGTTATCCCTAGTAGATTTTGAAATTCTAAAAATTGCAAAATTTAAATCTTTTGATTTTTCTATTTATTGTTAATGTCGTTTGATTTAATTGGTTAAAAAAATATAATATGTGAAAAATATAATATTTGAATATGTTAATTGAACAAAAATACAAGTAATGGACTCAATTGCATACAAGAGACTTTACTGGATGAATATTATAAATAGCAAACACAAGTTTCAAGGTTGTATGAAGCATATATCCCTAGATAGAAGTGCGAAACCATATAATTAGTGTCCATTACTTTTCCTTCTTCTTAAATAATTTGTCTGAAAACAGGAATTCTATGAATCTTTTCAAATTGCATTGAGGCAAAGGAGAGAATTAAGAAAATTGCAAAATTTAAATTTAACAAATTATTGACAATTTATTTATCCCTAGTAGATTTTAAAATTCTTAAAATTGCAAAATTGCAATATTTTGATTTTTAAATTTGTTGTTAATGTCGTTTGATTTGATTAGTGAGAAAAATACAATATTTGAAACAAAAATACAAGTAATGGACTTAATTGCATAAAAGACACTTTAGTGGATGAATATTATAAATTGCAATCCTAAGTTTCAATATTGTGTTAAGCATATATCCCTAGATAGGAGTGTAGAGCCTTCTTATTACAATTAATTGATTTTGCCTTTTCCTAAGTAATTTGCCTAAAAATTATATAAATCATTTCAAATTGCGTTGAGGCAAAGGAGACAATTTAGAAAATTGCAAAATTTAAATTCAATAGAGTATTGACAATTTATTTATCCCTACGAGATTTTAAAATTTTAAAAAGTGCAAAATTGAAATATTTTGATTTTTAAATTTATTGTTAATGTCGTTTAATTTAATTGGTGACAAAAATATAATATGTGAAAAATATAATATTTGAATATGTTAATTGAACAAAAATACAAGTAAAGGACTTAATTGCATAAAATACACTTTATTGGATGAATATTATAAATAGCAAACTCAAGATTCAATGTTGTGTTAAGCATATATCCCTATATGGGAGTGCAGAATCTTTTTATAATAGTCTATTTCTTTTGCTTTTTCTTAAGTAATTTGCCTGAAGAATATATAAATCATTTCCAATTGCATTAAGGCAAAAGAGACAATTCAAAAAATTGCAAAATCTAAATTCAACAGAGTATTGACAATTCGCTCATTTGTAGTAGATTTTAAAATTCTAAAAATTGCAAATTTGAAATATTTTGATTTTTAAATTTATCGTTAATGTCGTTTGATTTAATTGGTGAGAAAAATATACTATGTGAAACAAATAATATTTGAATATGGTAATTGAACAAAAATACAAGTAAAGGACTCAATTGCATAAAAGACGCTTTAGTGGATAAATATTATAAATAGCAAACTCAAGTTTGAAGGTTGTGTGAAGCATATATCCTTAGATGAGAGTGCAGAACCATCTTATTAGAGTCCATTGCTTTTCCTTCTTAAGTAATTTGTGTGAAAATAGGAATTTTATAAATCATCTCAAATTGCATTGATGTAAATGAGAGAATTAAGAAAATTGCAAAATTTAAATTCAACAGATTATTGACAATTTATTTATCCCTAGTAGATTTTAAAATTCTAAAAATTGCAAAAATGCAATATTTTGATTTTTAAATTTCTTGTTAATGTCATTTGATTTAATTGGTGTGAAAAATATAGTATTTGAATGTGTCAATTAAACAAAAATACAAGTAATGGACTCAATTGCATAAAAGACACTTTAGGGGATGAATACTATAAATAGCAAACCCAATTTTCAAGGTTGTGTCAAGAATATATCCATAAATGGGAGTGTGGAACCATCTTATTAGAGTTAATTGCTTTTCATTTTTCTTAAGTAATTTGTCTCAAAATAGGAATTTTATAAATCATTTCAAATTGCATTGAGGTAAAGGAGAGAATTAAGAAAATTGCAAAGTTTAAATTTAACAGATTATTGACAATTTATTTATCCCTAGCAGATTTTAAAATTCTAAAAATTGGACAAGTGCAATATTTTGATTTTTAAATTTGATATTAATGTCATTTGATTTGATTGGTGAAAAAAATCCAATATTTGAAAAAGTTAATTGAACAAAAATACAAGAAATGGACTCAATTGCATAAAATACACTTTAGTGGATGAATATTATAAATAATAGTCCCAAGTTTCAATGTTGTGTTAGGCATATATCCCTAGATGGGAGAGCAAAACCTTCTTATTACAGTCGATTGCTTTTACTTTTTCTTAAGTAAGTTGCCAAAAGATTATATAAATCATTTCTAATTGCGTTGAGGCAATGGAGACAATTCAAAACATTGCAAAATTTAAATTCAACAATGTAGTGACAATTCATTTATCCCTACCAGATTTTACAATTCAAAAAATTGCAAAATTAAATTCAATAAAATATTGACAATTCACTTATCCCTAGCAGATTTTAAAATTCTAAAAATTGCAAAATTGAAATATTTTGATTTTTAAATTTATCGTTAATGTCGTTTGATTAATTGGTGAGGAAAATATACTATATGAATATAATATTTGAATATACTAATTGAACAAAAATACAAGTAATGAACTCAATTGCATAAAAATCACTTTAGTGGATGAATATTATAAATAGCAAGATCAAGTTTCAAGATTGTGTGAAGCATATATCCCTAGATAGAAGTGTGGAACGATCTTATTAGAGTCTATTGTTTTTCCTTTTTCTTAAGTAATTTGTCTGAAAGTAGGAATTTTATAAATCATTTCAAATTGCATTGAGGCAAAGGAGAGAAATAAGAAAATTGCAAAATTTAAATTCAACAGATTATTGACAATCTATTTATCCTTAGTCGATTTTAAAATTCTAAAAATTTCAAAAATGTAATATTTTGATTTTTAAATTTGTTATTAATGTCATTTGATTTGATTGGTGAGAAAAATACAATATTTGAATATGTTAATGGAACAAAAATACAAGTAATAGACTCAATTGCATAGAATACAATTAAGTGGATGAATATTATAAAAAGCACTCATAAGTTTCAATGTTGTGTAAAACATATATCCCTCAATGGGAGTGTAGAACCTTCTTGTTACAGTCCATCACTTTTTCTTTTTCTTAAGTAATTTGCTAGATGATTATATAAATTATTTCAAATTGCATTGAGGTAAAAGAGACACTTCAAAAAATTGCAAAATTTCAATTCAAGAAAGTATTGACAATTCAGTTATCCCTAGCAGATTATAAATTCTAAAAATTGCAAAATCGAAACAAAAATACAAGCAATGAACTCAATTGCATAAAAGACACTTTAGTGGATGAATATTATAAATAGCAAACCCAAGTTTCAATGTTTTGTTAAGCATATATCCCTAAATGGAAGTGCAAAATCTTTTTATGACATTCCATTACTTTTGCTTTTTTTTAAGTAATTTGCCTGAAGATTATATAAATCATTTAAAATTGTGTTAAGGCAAAGGAGACAATTCAGAAAATTGAAAAATTTAAATTCAATAGAGTATTGATAAATCTTTTATCCCTAGTAGATTTTAAAATTCCAAAAATTGCAAAAGTGCAATATTTTGATTTTTAAATATATTATTAATGTTGTTTGATTTGATTGGTGAAAAAAATACAATATTTGAATAAGTTAATTGAAGAAAAATACAAATAATGGACTCAATTATAAAATACACTTTAGTGGGTGAATATTTATTATAAATAGCAATCCCAAATTTCAATGTTGTGTTAAGCATATATCCCTAGATGAGAGTGCAGAATCTTCTTGTTACAGTCCATTGTTTTTGCTTTTTCTTAAGTAATTTGCCCGAAAATTATATAAATCATTTCAAATTGCGATGAGGGAAAGGAGACAATTAAGAAAATTGCAAAATTTAAATTCAACATATTATTGACAATTCATTTATCCCTAGGAGAATTTAAAATGCTAAAAATTGCAAACATGCAATATTTTGATTTTTAAATTTGTTGTTAATGTCGTTTGATTTAATTGGTGAGAAAACTACAATATTTGAATAAGTTAATTGAACAAAAATACAAATAATGGACTCAATTGCATAAAAGACACTTTAGTGGATGAATATTATAAATAGCAAACTCAAGTTTCAAGGTTGTGTGAAGTCTATATTCCTATATGGGAGTGCGGAACCATCTTATTAGAGTCCATTGCTTTTCCTTTTTCTTAAGTAATTTGTCTGAAGGCAAGAATTCTATAAATCATTTCAAATTTCATTGAGGCAAAGGAGAGAATTAAGAAAATTGCAAAATTTAAATTCAACAGATTATTGACAATTTATTTATCCCTAACAGATTTTAAAATTCTAAAAATTGCAAAGATGCAATATTTTGATTTTTAAATTCGTTGTTAATGTCGTTTGATTAGATAGGTGAGAAAAATACAATATTTGAATAATTTAATTGAACAAAAATACA
>JAHLGP010008438.1:0-17630 GCA_020141445.1 Bruguiera sexangula | reverse complement strand
CCTCAAAGTAGGAGAGCCTACGTCATAATTTGTGGTAGTGGGGCCTGTGTTCGCGCAGCCCCTTCTAATACGAAAACAAACTTTAACTGTTCTTCGTTCATGAAGATGATATTTTACTTCCGTCTAATCAACAAGAATTTTTTAAGTTTTGATTTGGTTCAACGACATGATCTGCTTAAAGAAGTCGCTAAATGAGACACAATATTTGATGTCATATTGGTGAAGCATAATCTTTGGCTAAAGAAGAGATGAAGAATTTCTCAAAAGGAATGCTGATAGATTAGCTTAAGGAAAACCAGGTCCCCATGTTCTCCTGTTCGGTGGGTGAGATTGGATCGAAACAGGCTAAAATGTTAGCGATTTTGAAAGCTATAGAACTGATGGCATCCAATGACCACCTGAGAAATGGTTGTAACAAGAACAGGTTATAAAAGGCAATTCAATATGCAATACTAATCATGTAGTATCTGTTTTTATCAGTTTAATATCTGATATGTGTCACATGATATTAATTTTATGTTTTGAAGGGGAAGACTCACCACGGTGGCTTGCTACTGGGGTACTCAAGCGTCTCCCATTCTTTGCACTGCTGCAAGTGCCTGGCGCACCGCACCCCACCAAGTCTAGTTTATAAGTCTTGGTCTTTAATCTGTCGAACCAGATGTTATTAAGAACCTCCAGGGTTTGTTTATGGCATGTTACGTTTCACTATGACATTTTAAAGATGTTGGAAGTGTCTTTCCACGACATAAGTTGGCTTGTAATCATTAACAAATTTAACGAGCAGGCCCACCCTAGAACCGAAAAAGGGGGCTATATTGGATTGGTGTAATCAATGACAAATAAAAGTATAGAAATTTTACTATATATGTATATATATTTTTTCTCTAATTGTCCCAACGTAATTGCTGAGATTCTGTTTTTTTCTTTTTGGTGAACAACGTGAGCAACAATTTCATTCCTTGCAAATAATGTCTCCATCATTAAGCCTTGAAGGAAACATTATAAGTTCCATCATTCAACACCGGGACTAAAATATAAAGTACCAGGACGAGGTTAATGGGTGACCAGGAAGACCCATGGCATAGGTAAGTGACGTACGTCATAATTTGTGACGGTGGAGGCTGCATTCGCGCGGCCCCTTTAAAATCAAAATCCAAATTTATGTCATCTTTATTTTTTTTACTATATCAGAGCCTTACACAAGGCCTTGGATTCCCAATTATGTCAAGTGTTTCGAACTCTTGTCCCAAGCCTCCAATTCAATAACAAGATTCCCAAATTTGGTCTCACAATACACCAACATTTGAAGAAAAATTTAGTTTCACCATCTCGTGTAAACATAGATACGTTCATATTTGAAACTCACATAGGTAAATAAGTTTGTCAACATCCTATCACAACTGATGCATTAAAGATTGTGGTAGGTAACCATTCCAGAGATGTTTCCCCTTTTTACAGTACCTTTCCCTAGCAGAAAGAGTGATGGGGGTTGCTCCCTTGAGGGCCAGTATAACTAGCTTGCCATCCACTGAGAACTGGTGTTCAATGTTATTGACTACAACCTTCCTGTCTTCAATCTCACCAGGTCTTGCTCCCAGAAGAGCGCACGAGAATATAAATAACCGGAAAAAGTAAAAGACTTCCAGGGTGGTCGTGACTCGAGGTAATTGAATAAGTTGGAGTCGTGTCTCGGTAGTGTAATCGAGGTAATTGAATAAGCTGGATGTCAGGTCCCAGCGGATTAGGGAAAGAAATTAGGGATTGAGTTCAGAGGGAGAAGAGGAATCCAGAGAGAAGAAAGAGAACTGATTTTAGAGAGAGAAAATGAATTTTTGAAGATCAACTATCGATCTGCAAATCGCACTACCACCCAACAACTATCGAGCTGGAAACCTTAAGACTTAACACAGACTTCTCTCCCTTCCGGATTGTAGCAACTCAAGAACACTTCTTGAATTCTTGCGTAACATCACATCCCTTTAATACTCACTTAGTTACAAGCTTATTATTTACGTTTTTTCATATTATAATAATATAAACGTTTTCTTTATTTTTCAATGTGGAATAGGACAAAAAGAATTCCTAATAAAATTAAGCATATAATCACATATTCCGAACAAAATTAAGTATAAGTTAGCTTCAATCCCGCGTCAAAACTACGACTAGAGTCATTGCAAGCAGGGAGCATAAACAACAACCAACTAGATACTGCATAACATATTTACCTGGACGAGTCAACCTCTGCACATTGATTCATTTAGACGTTGATATATAGTTTAAAATCTGTTTTTTTTTTTTTTTTATAGACTACAACTTAAAATAATGGCAAAAAATATAAATATCCTTTTTGTCAGAAAAAGTTAATTAGTTATTGGAGAGAAAAAAAATGTTTGCATTTTTTCACTATTAATTAGGTTTTTTAGTCAAAAGAAGGTATTTATATATATATTTTAACTATTTTGTGTTGTGGTCTATAAAAAATATTTGAACTATATATCTACATATCGATGAGCCTAACAAGTTCCAATAGGTAAATAGGTGGGTGATCGAGGATAAAAAATAACATAGTTCAAATTTTTATCTTGACAATACCTTGTTATCATATTAATAATATTATCATTTGTATGAATATTTTCAAATGTCAACTATTTAGAATCATTATTTCGTATCCAATAATACTGTACATCAATATGCTTTAACTTAATATGAAAAGTTAGATTTTTATTAAGATAAATGATATTCTGGTTATAATAGTACAACATACAATTTAATTGTTCAAAAATGAGTTCCTTTATAAACCTTTTTATCTGAAACAACTCTTTAAACTCTTTAGTTATAGCAATAAACTCTATTTCTGTAATAACAATAAACTCTATTTCTGTAGTGGATAATGCAATACACTTTTGTGATTGAGATTGTCAACTCACTACTTCTCCTGCAAAAGTAATTACATAACTTAATGTAGATTTTCTGAAATCAATGTTACTTGTTATATATTAATTTGTGAAGTTAGTAAGAATAAATTTATTACTCCTATAATAAAGTCTCAAATTAGTAAAACCTCACATATATCTCATTATCCACTTTATTACATTCCAATGCTCTTTATCAGGATTTGAAAGGAACTGACTAACTGTGTCAATTATATGAGTTATATCAGATCTCATGCACATCATTGCATACATTAAATTGCCCAAAACTAATACATAAGGAATTCTTTGCATCTCTTCCTTCTCTTTCTCTATGGAGAGACATTGGTTAATAGATAATTTAAAGTGTGTAGGAAGAGGAGTGCTCACCACTTTAGTCACTTTAGCCTTATCCATTTTAAACTTCTGAAGCACCTTTTCAATGTATAGCTTCTAGGACAGATACAAATTTTTCTTTATCCTATTCTAAATGATTAAGATGCCAAAGATCTTCTTTACTAGTTTCAAGTCCTTTATGGCAGAAGACTTGTTCAACTCTTATTTTAACTTGTTAATTTTAAAAGTATTACGACTAACAATAAGCATATGATCAATATAAAGTAGTAAAATGATGAAATCATCATTAGTGAATTTTTGGACAAAAGTGCAATGATCAGAAGTAGTCCTTTTATAGTCTTACTCTTGTATAATAGACTCAAATTTCTTATACTATTATCTTGAAATTTGTTTCAAACCATACAAACTTTTCTTTAACCTGTACACATAATCCTCCTTTTATTTCACTTCAAAACCTTATAGTTGTTCCACATAAATTTCTTCTTTCAAGTCATCATAGAAAAAAGTTGTTTTCACATCCATATAAATATAAATATCTTTTTTATCTGAAAAAGTTAATTAGTTAGTGGAGAGAAAAAAATGTTTGCATTTTTTTTCACTATGGATTAGGTTTTTTTAGTCAAAAGAAGGTATTTATATATTTTTTTAACTATTTTGTGTTATGGTCTAAAAAACAAAATTTGAACTATATATCTACATAGGAAGGACCGATGAGGCTAACAATTTCAATTAGTGAATTTATGGACAAAAGTATAATGATCAGAAGTAATTTTTTTATAACCTTGCTCTCATATAATAGACTCAAATTTTTTATACTATTATCTTGGAGTTTGTTTCAAACTATACAAACTTTTTTTCAACCTACATACATAATTCTCTTTTTCTTTCACCTCAAAACCCTGTAGTTGTTCCATATAAATTTCTTCTTTCAAGTCACTATGGAGAAAAATTGTTTTCACATCCATCTGCTCGATCTTGAAGTCCTAGCTAGTAGCCAAACTTAACACAACTCAAATGAAAGACATTTTCACCATTGGTGAGAAGATCTCTTCAACGTCAATGCCTTGTTTCTAATTGAATCCCTTGACAACCAATTTAGCTTTACCCCAAAAGGATTTAGTCAATTCTGTATTTAAGAGTAGACATCTGACCCTCTCAATCAACGTTTTGTTCATCCTTTTGACAAAGTCATTCAACTATAGTATCTAAGGAGGTGTCCTATGGTGTCTGATTTCATACTTTTATAATACTCTTCAAATGGACTACTGTACTTACCATCATTATCAGTGCAAACACATTTATTTTCTTACCAATTTATCTCTTAACAAAGACATGAAATTGTTTAAATACAATAAAGACTTGATCTTTACTCTTCAAAGCATAAACCCAAAGTTGTTTGTTAGCTCTTTCAAATTCATTCTTGGGGGACAATTAATCATTGGCCAACTAAAACAAAAAAAGAAAAAAAAAAGCATATTTTAAACTTGGACCATTTTGGTTCCAGATAGTCGAATTGTTCGAGCCTTATAATTTTATTATTGTTGGTTGATTAATTTTGAAATATCTAGAATTATATATCTACTATTTTTGGTTTGTGGGCTCCTCGTAAATTGTCTCCATGAGCAACAACTAAAGGGGCTTCCCCTTGTGAACTTACCAAGAGGAATAATGCCCATGAAAACTTAATATAAATAAAAAATGTGCCACTATGCAACCATACTTATTTGGTCACATAGTAGTCACAAGAGAACATCAAAGTAATTTTCTTATTTACAACCACAATTTTAAGGAATCTTGAAGAGAGATATGATTGGTTCAGTTTGAAATGTGCCCCCTTAAGTGAGTCCAACTAGCTTTATTTTTTTCTTTTTCCTAAATGAATATTGCACTCACTAATTTGACTAGGGATTATGTCATCCTCCCTTTCAATGTTTTCATTAAGTTACCTCCTAGTGTGTCTATGACAGAACATTAACTGAAGCATTTGGCAACAGACCAAGCAAGTGGTGTATTTTCTTGCATGATTTATTTGGATTGTCATATTTGTTATTCAATTATCTCCTTATAAGTTTAAGTAAGTAGGAGAAATTTCTTGAGTTATTCATACTTTGCTGCCCTCTTCTCCTATTAGAGTGGTATTAAAGTCTCGTTGGTGTATTTGGCTCGTTTGAATGATGAAGTTGAAGTCTCAACCACTTAAAAAGTCTGAAATCTGAAAGCTCGTATCAAGCCTCATTGGGAAGAGGGCTACTAATAAAAAAACATAACCAAAAAAAAAAGTTTTACTGGCTGCCAAGAAAAGAACATAACCCAAAAAAAAACCTGACAGGAAGAAAAGCATAGTTTTAATGGTTTCTTAATTATAAAAGCTTAAATAAATAAGCTGTGAGATCTACTCCCACATTGTTGAAGAGTCAGAGCCTCAACAAAGGACCAAAGTATATAATGACAGGAATAACTCACGTCTATAGAACGGAGCCATGCATTAAGCACAGAGCGAAATATTCTTTCGCCTTTTACTAAAGAATACCGTGTGCTTACTGCTTATTGTGGCATACGATTATTTTTGGAGGGATTGGATCTCAATAGATCTGAGCCCCAAACCAACTCTATGTCCAAGCTTTTATTGTTCTTTCGTTGGGTTTGTCAACCAATGCCCAAGTCAAAGGAAGAACGAACTATGATTTAGCCAGTTAAATGTAATTCTCGAATCAGATTCTCGGATAAAGCGCCAATGCTTAGGTCGCCATTGGATCCCAACAGTTCTTATATTCGATACAATCTCACCCATCGAAGGAGATCATACAAATGGAATGTCCATTAGAGTTCCTAAGAACCCCTTCAATACCGCCGGGACCTGGCATTCCTTTAGCTGATCTATCAGCATTCCTTTTGAGAAAATTTAACAGGGGAGGACTTGGTAACTGTATGGGTTTTGTCGATATGGAGACAACACAATGCCGCAAAGCATCTGCTAAAAATGAAGAGATTGGCTTCTTTAAGCAATTCGTCATCTATTGACTTTAGCCGAAGATTATGCTTCATCTATATGAAATCAAGTAGTGTGTCCCATCCAGCGGCTCATCCTTGATGAATAGCTTGTTTCGTTGAAACCAGAGAGTCCATGTCTCTAGAAAGAAGATACTAGTCCAAATGTCGTTGAGCCTCACCAGAACCTATACCAGCCAGTTCCACATATAACTACTCAGCCTTGCTGGCACACACCGCCGAAGACCCCACCAATCCGCATGGTACTCCACATGTTCCAAGACAAAGGACAAGAGATGAGCAAATGATTTTGTGTATTAAGGTTCAGTTTTCCACTTTTTGCAGGTGAAGTTAGCATAATAACAGATTGCACCACTAAAGCTAAAACAAAATATTCATTAATATTGAGATGCAATTTTGCGGAGTGCGTCAAGTTCGGATTTCGGAAATCGATATTATAGCTTTTCTATTATATGGGATGCGTCAAAAATATGGTTAGACGTATATCAACGTTTATTAAAGTTGCAAAGAATCAAAATGTTGTTCACCGAAAAGAAAAAGAAAATCTCATAAATTATGATGGGACAATTAAAGGACCCTTTTGCTTCGTTGTTGATTACAAGCTGTGCCTTGCCAGGCAAAAGCTCAAAACTGGTAAACTAGACTTGGTGGGATGCGCCAGGCCCTTGCAGCAGTGCAACGCATGGGCGACGCTTAAGGACCCCAGTAGCAAGCCACTGTGGTGATCCTCCCCTTCAAAAAATTAATTTAATATCGTGTGGACCATTGGCCCACGTATCAGATATTAAACTGATAAGAACAGATACTACACTTGATCTTAGCCAAAAGGCCGAGAAAGGTATGATTAGTACTGTATCTTGAATTGCCTTTTATAACCTATTCTTGTTATGGCCATTTCTCTTTTACTCGACGTGGGAGAGTCGAGCGCTCACGAGAATTATCAATTATCCATGTGGCCGAGAGCCCTCGCAGCCTAGACAGAAAGACACGGTTATCAACATGCGCCCCCCTAACCCTTTGGGCTCTATCGCAAGAGGACTTTGATGCTGTTCAACTCAGGCGCACATGGGTGGGCATCTCTTCTACAACACAATCATTTTTTAATCAATTCGAACTTTCATAATAAAAAGTGGCTGCCTGTTTACGAGATCCACGTTGTAGAGTTTGGAGGAAGGTACTTAAAAGTAATCTTAAGAATTAGAGAGCTTGATTATCATAAAATAGTTCAAAAGTCCTCACTAAAAAGTTTGACTAAATCTTTAAGTTTTAAAGTAAAATGTAATTATTGATAAAAGTATATTTTTGTTGATTATAAGAAAAATAATTTCATAAGTTCAAAAGAGATTTGTTTAAGAAATTTATATTTTACAAAGTAATTATTTCAAAAAATTGATAATTTAAACAATAATATTTTTTAGTTTTAATTAAAAAATATTACACTGTAAAATTTGGAGAAAAATATTTGAATATAATCTAGAAAATTAGAGTTTGATTATAATAAAATAGTTCAATGCTTTCAAAAGGCTAACTTGATTTTCCATCTCTCAATTTCAAGAGGCATACGTATTAGTTGGGAACAGATTTCGTTATTGGATAATAATGGCATATTATATTTGTAATAAAATTATTTTATGAAATTAAAATTGTGTTAAATTTGCAAAATACACAAAGCTAGTATTTGTTTTATTAACACTTTTTCAACTTGTAATTTTTTGAATTCATATGAAAATAAATTTACATATTAAAAATATTGTAATAGTATTTCTAAGAAATATTCTATAATTATAAACTAAGTTTTTTTATGTTTCACGCAAGGAGTTTTAGTTTAAGAAAAAAATATAAAATTTATAAAAATTAGTCTCACGGCTCAATATATGTGATAATCTATCCAAAAAAAAAATAAAGAAATAAGAGCATAATTTGATAATAGAGTTACAACTCATCCTAAATTTTATAGCTACATATTTAATAAATAACTAAATAAATAAACAAGGAAATAATGACCTAATAATAAGTGTTCAATGACTATTTTTTTTATATAAAGAAAAAATTAGAGCATAATTAGAAATCTCAAAGTGATAAGATGTAAAAAGGTAAATCACAATCAATGAATTTATTTAACTTTTTTTCTTCTATTCAATTGTATCATAATTAGGCAATTAAGACAAACTTAGGCAAGATAGAGATACATGCATATATCTTATTTGTATATTCCAAAAAAAGGCTCGCAGATAGCCCTTTTGATATATTTCTTTGAGTATATGGCAGGAAGATTTTTAAGTAGAAGAGATTTATCAATGCATTGAAATCAACAAATGAAATTAGCAAGTATCATTGAAAAGTAATGAAAATTTTCTCAGTTTAGTACTAAGTAATAAATTATGATATAGTACTATACACTTATCATCCTCTCTTAGAAAGGTACTTGTAGTAGACCCGTAAAGCATGTAAAAATGATTTCAATTTTTATTCTCATAGACTCAAACAACTAAAAAAATAATTTTGGGAAATAATTTTGAATGAGAAAATCCATGTAATAGTATTTAATAAATAATAAAAAATATAGATAAATTATATTTTATTTAATTTCATAATTAAATATTACTATATAGTAATATATATTTTTTAAATTTGAAGGCACAATTCCTACTTTATCTTGAAAAGGACTACAAATAAACCTCGGTTAAAAGGAGAACATAAAGGAAAGAAGAACACTGACAGAAAGAAAGACATACTTTTAGAGGGATGTCATTACCAAATATGCAGTGTGATCTACTCACACATCATTCAAGAGACAAAATACCTCAAATAAGGACCCAAGTATGTATCCGACAGCAATTCCATATTTTAAAGTTGTAGAGCCATGCAGTAAGAACACATCAAACTATTCTTTTGCCTTTTACTAATGTATACAGTGTCGTCATTGCATACAGTGGCATACAACTATTTTTGGAGGGGTTAGATCTTAATAGTTTCCAGTCCCTAACCAACTCTATGTCTAAGCTTCAATTTTTATTTTTATTTTTATTGGGGTTTTTCAAACAATGTCCAAGTCCGAAGTAGAATGACAAATCATTTTGAAGAGAAGGTTACAACTAAGAGAATTGGTTGTCTAGTAATGCCTTGCTTCTTAGTTTCTAAGGATGTTCATCCTTATGATTCAGCCAATGTAATGCAATATTTGAATCAAATTCTCGTATAAAGCACCAATGCTTGGGTCACAATTGTATATTTCTATAGCATTCAAAATTGCTAGCATTTTAGCATGATTCGAGTCAATCTTAACCACTGAACAGGAGAACATGCAAATGAAATGTCCATTAGAGTTCCTAAGAGCACTTCTAATACTGCTAGGGCATGGTTTTTCTTTAGCTCATCTATTAGCATTCCTTTTAAGAAAATGTAATGGGTAAGAAATTGGTACTTGTATGCATTTTGTCCATTTGGAGACAACAAAATGTTGAAAGACGAAGAAATCAGGCTTCTTTAAGCAATTCTTCATCTCTTGACTTAGTCAATGATTATACTTCATCAATATGAAATCAAATATTATGTCCCATGTAGGCGGCTTCTTTAAGCGATTATTCCGTTAAAGCCAAAAAGTTCGTGGAAATATTAAAAAGACAATAGTCCAAATATGTCATTAAGCCTGACCAGGACTTGTACCGACCAACCTATGATGGGCGTATTGGAGACCTGACTCTCACATCGGATAGGAAGAGGGGGATCTCAAGCTAAGTAAACGTGAGTGTTGCACACTCTAACAGGTTGCCTTTTAGAGAGAAAGTAATGACCCTGTGATAGTGATATCAAAGCCAAACCAACCTCAACTCTAGTGTCTCCTACCAAGTGCTTTACGTGGAAAGAGTAGGCAGGGGGAGACCCTAATTCCCGACCAAGACATCAATGCATTTGGTGGGAGAGAATATAATGGGCATATCAGAGACCTGACTCCCACATCAGATAAGAAGAGGGGGATCTCGGGTCATGTAAATGTGGGCGCTAGTGCTTCACGTGGAAAGAGTAGGCAGGGGGAAACCCTAATTCCCGATGAGGACATTGATGGATTCAATGGGAGAGAATATGACAGGCATATCAAAGACCTCACTTCCACATCAGATAGGAAGAGGGGGATCTTGGGCCATATAAATGTGGGCGTTGCACACCCTGACAGGCTACCTTTTAAGGAGAAAATAATGGCCCTGTGACAAGCTTCTCATATAACTCACTTAGAGTTGATGGCACACATCATCGAAGACCACACTGACCCCTATAGTACTCCTCAATTTCCAGGACAAAGGACAAAAGATAAGCAAATGATTTAGTGTTTCGGGTTTAAGACTATATAACGTGCAAGGATGTTACCATCATAGCCATCTGTGGGGAAAGAGTGCTCATGATTGGTTGACTACAATAAATGTTTACCAGCAATAATTGAATTGAGCAATAAGACTCGCATTTTACATTGATGAATTTAATCAGTCCTTTCCTCATGCTAGCGTGTAACATAAGCGAGATGTCTTGTTTAGAGAGTTTTAGGTCAATAACGAGAGGGAAAAAAAAAACACAGAAAGAGAGAGGAAAATGGTGATCCAATTCACAACTTAGACAAATCTCAACTTTCTAAACGAAAGTCAAATGAAACTTAGTTTCAGTATTGGAAGGGGTTGTGCAAACGCAGGCCCTGCTACCACAAATTATGATGTAGACTTTTCTACTTTGAGGAGACCTTTGGTCAGCAACCTTTCAAAGTGCAATGAAAGTCACTATCCTAGGCAAAACATTTGCTAAAAGACGAAGAGATTGGACTTCTTTAAGCAATTCTTCATCTCTTGGCTTAGTTAATGGTTATACTTCATCAATATGAAATCAAATATTGTGTCCCATATAGGCGGCTTCTTTAAGAAAATGTTTCGTTGAAGCCAAAATGTTGATGGAAATATTAAAAAACAATAGACTAAATATGTTGTTAAGCCTCGCCAAAACTTGTACCGACCAACTGCAAATATAACTCACTCAGAGTTGATGGCACACACCATCAAAGACCACATTGATCCCCATAGTACTCCCTAATTTCCAGGAAAAAGGACAAAAGATAAATAAATAAATCAATTTTTCAGGTTCAAGGCCACAGAAAGTGCAAGGGATGTAACCCAATGTTAGATAGAGCCAGTTGGGTGTTAACTTAAACCATTATAGCCATTTATGGGGAAAGAATGCCCACGATTCATTGATTACAGCAAATATTTACCAGTAACAATTGGATTGAACAATATGACACATTTTACATTTATTGATGAATTTAGTCTGTCCTTTCCTCATGTAACATAAGTGATATTTCCTCTAAGGAGAGTTTAAGGTTGATAGAGAAAGATCATGAAAATATACAAGAAACGTTGGACAAATTCACAGCTTGGACGCAGGCCCCACTACCACAAATTATGACGTAGGCTCTTCTACTTTAAGGAGACTTTAGGCCAACACCCTTCCAGAGTGCAATGGAAGTCACTCACCTAGGCCATGAGCCTCTTTGTTCACCCATTGACCCCGTCTAGGTAAGTATGTTCGTACATTCTAATGGCTTGTTATTTATGTCGCGTGCTTCCATAGACTCCCTTTCACTGTCACAATGTGGGATTGAAACCAATTTGCACAACACTACCAAAGAATGAAGATATGGAAACATTTAATATCTTTTAGTATCTTTTTCATTCTCAATTCTTTGATTCCTAGTGTCGCAGACTCAAAACATTGTACTTCTACTCATCGGCTAAGTGACATTTACGATTTGGAGAGTTTTGAGATAAAGAGCACAAAAAAAAAGAAAAAAAGAAAAAAAAAAGAGGAAAATGGTGGAACAACTCATATATAGAGTTGGATGATAAATTGACTATACATATGAGTTAAACTGATCAATCAAATTCTTCCTTTGTTTCTAGAAGATGAATCAATACCCTACCTATGAACTTATTCTCCTAAATCTGAATATGCTGATAGGGCTACCAACAAGTTTTTGCATTCTCATTTCTTTGAAGTCTCAACCACCTAAAAAATAATATAGTGTGATACTTTCTGAAATATGAAAGCTTGTATCATGGCTCATTAGGAAGAGGGCTACCAATAAACCTTATACTTGTACCCAACGGTGCACTCGAGCAATTCGCTTCTTTGTACTTGCAGAATATCCAGCCAGAATCAAAAGTTTTAATGGCTCCTAAGAAAAGAACATAACAAAAAAAAGTTGACTGGAAGAAAAACATAGTTTTAATGGTTCCTTAATTATAATGGCATAAATAAATAAGCTAGGAGATCTACTCCCACATTGTTGAAGAGTCAGAGCCTCAATAAGGGACCTAAGTATATATATGACAGGAATAACGTAGGTCTAAAGCACGGAGCCATGCATTAAGCACAGAGCAAACTATATCTACAAGCGCTTTTTGGAATATGCAAATTAGATTTATGCATGTATCTATATCTTGTTTAAGTTTGTCCTAATTAAAAGGTTGTGATGTAATTGAATGAAAGAAAAAAAATTAAATAAATTTATTGAAATTTGTAATTTACTCTTTTATATCTTATTACTTTAAAATTTTTAGTTGCACCTTAACATTTTAAATTATGTTTAATAAAATAAATTAGTTGTCAAACACTTATTATTAAATTATTATTTTTATGTCTAGTTATTTATTTATTTTCAAATGTGTGATTGCAAAGATTAAGAGTCCTAAATATAAAATGTCCTTATAACTCTATTATTAAATTATCTTTTTTTTTTTTTGGTAAATAGACTATCGCACATATTGAGTAGTGAGACAAATTTTTATAAATTTTATATTTGTTTAAATTTAACTTGATATGTGGGGAAAAAAACTAAATTCATAAGAACAAAATATTTCTAAACATGATTATTGTAATATTTTTGCTATATAAATTTACTTTTATAATTATCTAAAAAAGTTAGAAAATGAGACAAATTTATTAAATTTATTTTCGTCTCAATTTAAAGAATTATAGGTTGAACAAGGGTTAATTAAAAAGAATACTATCTTTATGCAATTTCACAAATGTAGCATAATTTTCATTTCATTAAATTATATTATAATAAGTATTAAGGCCCAATAATGGAATCTGTTGCCTTGGCCGACATGGTGTGCCATTTTGAAAAATGAAAAATCATGGTAGCCATTTGAACTCATTGAAATATTTTATTATAATCAAACCCTCTAATTTTTAAAATTATGTTTGAATATCTTTTTCCAAATCTCATGGTATAAGATGAATTGAATACAATAAAAATTGAAATTATAAATATGTTGGTAATAGAAAAAGCGGTGGGGGTTCCTTACCTAAGGGCCAATATAACTAGCTTGTTATCCACTAAGAACTTTTGTTCAATTTTATTGACTACAGCCTTCCTGTCTTCTATTTGTGTGGTGTAGAAGAGGTTCCAAGTGTACTGTCACAGGTAGGTTATGTTACGGACGGTGACAGGTTATATTACGAATAGTGACGAGTTATGTCACAGATGATGAGGGGTTATGTTATGAATAAGTTAGGTACAACTCAATTTTCACATCGAATAAGAAGAGAAAGATCTTGAGTTATATAAGTATGAGTGTTGCACATTTCGAGAGATTACCTTTAGGGAGAAAATAATAATCCTGTGACACTAGCCTCACACTCCTCGGTTTTTGTATTGAACAAAAGCTCGGTGCAAGAACCCGGACCCATGCACATGATGCTACCTTTTTGGAGCATGCCAAGAATGGACAAAATATTTAATAGGCTAAAAAAGCTTTTGTTTTTTTTTTCTTCTAAGAAGTCCAATGCTTATATGGTGTAATCAGATATTAGGACTTTCAATCTTACGTTTAGAATTGGTTAGGAGCCAAGATACATTGAGATCCAAGCCATCCAAAAATAGTCACATGCCACTATAAGCAACAAACACACGATATTCTTTAGTAAAAGGCGAAAAGAATAGTTCGCTTTGTGCTTACGACATGGCTCTGCAATTTCAAAATATGGAATTGTTGTCGGATATATACATAGGTTTCCATTTGAGGCATTTTGTCTCTTTAACAACGTGGGAATAGATCACACGTCGTATTTATCCCTCATATCGACATCCTACTTAAATTATGTTTTTCACAAAGAGGCATGAATTGAGCCTTCATATTATAATAGAGTAACAAAAAGAGGACAATAAAATAATTTTATTATATTTAATTTTACCTATTTATAGTATCAAATAAAATATGATTAATTCACATTATTTTTATTTCTCATTTAGTGTTTCTCATTAGATTTGCTCTTCAAAAAATTATTTCACTATATTATTCTTTTAGGTGTTTGACTCTATAACAATAAAAATCAAATTCATTTTTACCTACTTTAAGAGACCCCATTAGTACCACTCAAAGAAAGTGATTGTTGTATAGTACTATATTATATAACCTATTAGTCAATATTAGATTGCAAAAATTTTTGTTACCTTTTAATGATCCTTGTTAATTTTACTTGTTGAATTCATTGTATTGATAAATAATATTTACCTATAAATCTCTTTTGCTATATACTCCAAGAAATATATCAAATGGTAATATTTTTCAACTAAAATTAGAAAATATTGTTGTCTAAATTATCTCTTTTTAGAAATATTTATTTAGTAAAATATAAATTTCTCCAAAAAAAATCTATCTTTTAAGTTTATCAAATTATTTTTTTTATAAGTGACAAAAATATATTTTTATCAATAACTATATATTTATATATTCTCTTTATGTCAAAATTTAAGAATTTAATGAAAGTTTAAAATTGAGAACTCAAAAGGTTGAATTATTTTATTATAATCAAACTCTCTAATTCTTTAAGATTACGTCTAAGTACCTCCCGCCAAACCCAACAAGTTTGAATTAATTAGAAAAGGATCATGTGCTGTAGAAGAGAAATGGCCATAACAAGAACGGGTTATAAAAGGCAATTCAATATACCATACTAATCATATCTTTCTCGACCTTTTGGCTTAGATCAAGTGTAGTATCTGTTCTTATCAGTTTAATATCTGATACGTGGCCAATGGTCCACATGATCTTAAATTAACTTTTTTAAGGGGAGGACCCACAACAGTAGCTTGTCATCGGGGTCTCAAGCGTCGCCATGCGTTGCATTGCTGCAAGGGTCGGGCGCACCCCGCCAAGTCTAGTTTACAAGTCTTGTTTTTTACTCTCTCTAACCATGCTTTTTTAAGAAACTCTATAGTTTGTCTAATATTATCTTTCATTATGTCAATAATAAAGATATATTGAATTGTCAAACTAGGCATTATTAAGAAAATCTAGGTTAATGAGTAGGTCCACCTAGGAACCAAAAAAGTTGGCTATGTTGGACTGTTGTAATCAAGGATAAATAAAAGTTTAGAAATTTTACTATATATATATATATATTTTTTTTTCTTTTTTCTCTAGTGTCGCCCATGCATACTGATGCAAGGGTCCGATGCACCCCACCAAGTCTAGTTTAGAAGTTTTGGGCTTTAGTCTGTCAAACTAGGCATTATTAAGAAATTCCATGGTTTGTTTATGGCATATTATGTTTCATTATGTCATACTAAAGATATTAGAAGTGTCTTTCTACAACATAAATTGGATTGAAATCAACAAATTTAATGAGCAGGCCCACTTTGGAACCGAAAAGGGGGGCTATATTGGATTGTTGCAATCAATGACAAATAAAAGTTTAGAAATTTTAATATATATTATTTTTTTTCCCTCTAATTGTCCCGTCGTAATTGCTGAGATTTTGTTTTTTTCTTTGTGGTGAACAACAATTTCATTCCTTGCAAATCATGTCTCCATCATTAAGCCTTCAAGGAAACATTATAAGTTCCAACATTCAACACCGTCACTAAAACATAAACTGTATTAGAAGGGCAACTAATTTAAACTAATAAGAACAGAACCACCAACATTTTAGAAGATGCAATCTGGACAAAATTAAGCATAAGTTGCCTTCAATCCCACATCCAAACGCCATCAAGGAGTTGCCGCAAGCAGGAGTGTAGAGAGCAACCAACGGGGAACTTTAAAATATACTTACCTGGACGGGGTCAATGGGTGATCAAGAAGGCCCATGGCCTAGGTCAGTGACATAGTTTCACATCGGAGGGGTGGAGACCCTGCGGCATAATTTGTAATAGTGGAGTCTAAATTCGCGCGGCCCACTTAGAATCAAAATCCAAATTTATGTCATCTTTATATTTTTTTTCTATATGAGAGCCTTAGACAAGGCCTTGGATTCTCAATTATGTCAAATGTTTCGAACTTTTGTCCTAAGCTTTCAGACCATAAAAAGTGTCATGTTAGTTCCTCCAATTCAATAACAAAATTCCCCAATTTGGTCTCTCAATACACCAGCATTTGAAGAAAAATTGAGTTTGACTATCTCATGTGTAAATATAGATACGTTCATATTAGAAACTCACATAGTTAAATAAGTTTGTCAACATCCTATCATCACACATAGTTAAATAAGTTTGTCAACATCCTATCATAAATGACGCATTAAAGATTGTAGAGATGCTTCCCCTTTTGTTAGTACCTTTCCCTAGCAGGAAGAGTGATGGGGGGCCAGTATAACAACCTTCCTGTCTTCAATCTCACCAGGTCTTGCTGGTCGTGAGTCGAGGTAATTGAATAAGTTGGGGTGGTCGTGTCTTGGTAGTGTATGTAATCGAGGTCCCAGCGGATTTGGGAAAGATATAAAGAATTTGATTTCAGAGAGTCGAGGTAATCGAATAAGTTGGGGTGGTCGTGTCTTGGTAGTGTATGTAATCGAGGTCCCAGCGGATTTGGAAAAGAAATTGATTTCAGAGAGACAAAGAATTTTCGATGTCATCGACATGAAACGCCTTTTGTCGTCATGCTAACTCCTCCCTCAAGCAAAATGCGCAAATCCCTTCAATACTCCGGGTTGGTTACCAGTTTGGGTTACTAATATTGGCCAAATGTATTCGCCACTTTTCAATTATAATCATATGAATGTCTTCCTTATTTTCCAATGTGGGATTGGACAAAAGGAATTCCTAACAAAATTAAGCATATAATCATATATTCCGAACAAAATTAAGCATAAGATGGCTTCAATCCCGCATCGAAACGGCGACCAGGAATCACCGCAAGCAGGGACCATAAAGAGCAACCAACTGGGAACAAGAAAACATACTTACCTGGACGGGGTCAATGGGCGATCAAGAAGGCTCATGTTCTAGATGAGTGACCTCCATTGCACATGGGAGGGGTGCTGGTCTAAGGTCTCCTCAAAGTAGGAGAGCCTACGTCATAATTTGTG
>JAHLGP010008401.1:0-20186 GCA_020141445.1 Bruguiera sexangula | reverse complement strand
AAGAAGGGTAGACACAGTAAGTGACACTTTTTGTATTGTACTTACTTAGTAATTGCAATAGTGAAAGGAGCAGAAGATTAAGACATCCATTGTAACTAGAATTCTCAAGTATAGTAGATAGTCTCGGTAAGGGAGAGTCCCTACCACTGTGGATGTATGTCACATTGACGGAACCACATAAATCTCGTGTGTCATTAATTTGCTTTACGTTCTGTGTTTTGAATTGAGTTGTGAACACAGCTAAAGTATTAACCAACCTATAACCTAACGAAGACCTAAACAAGAACATCTGAATTGTCTATTAGGCAAGGTGTCTGAAAGGTGACTTTGGGGACTATTGTGATTAGTAGGTAGCAATAGATCTACCTTAGTCGAATTTGAAAAAAAGTTCGCTTTTAAGAAGAGATTAAACTTGTTCACTTACTTGCGAATTGCGAATTGTGATGATACTGATTCACCTCCCCTCTCAGTATCACAAACTAGTAGATCCTATGGTGAAGTTGGGAACTTCAATATAATATGCAAAAAATATAATATTTGAATCTGTTAATTAAGTAAAAATACAAGTAATGGACTTAATTTCATAAAAGACACTTTAGTGGATTAAATATTATAAATAGCAATCTCAAGTTTCAAGGTCGTGAAAAGCGTATATTCCTAGATGGGAGTGGGGAACCATCTTGTTAGAGTCCTTTCCTTTTCCTTTTTCCTAACTAATTTGTTTGAAGACAAGAATTCTATAAATTATTTCAAATTGCATTGAGGCAAAGGAGAGAATTAGGAAATTTTCAAAATTTAAATTCAACAGATTATTGACAATTTATTTATCCCTAGCAGATTTTAAAATTCTAAAAATTACAAAAGTGCAATATTTTAATTTTTAATTTTGTTGTTAATGTAGCTTGATTTGATTGGTTAGAAAAATACAATATTTGAATAAGTTAATTGAACAAAATTACAAGTAATGAACTCAATTGCATAAAATAAATTTTAGTGGATGAATATTATAAATAGCAATCCCAAGTTTCAATGTTATGCTAAGCACATATCCCTAGATGGGAGTGCAAAACCTTCTTATTACAATGCATTACTTTAACTTTCTCTTAAGTAATTTGCATAAAGATTATATAAATCATTTCAAATTGCCTTGAGGCAAAGGAGACAATTCAGAAAATAGCAAAATTTAAATTCAACAAAATATTAACAATTCATTTATCCCTAGCAGATTTTAAAATTCTAAAAATTGCAAAAATGCAATATTTTGATTTTTAAATTTATTGTTAATGTTGTTTGATTTGATTGGTGAGAAAAATAGAATATTTGAATATCTTAATTAAACAAAAATACAAGTAATAACTCAATTGCATAAAATACAATTTAGTGGATGAATATTATAAATAGTAATCTCAAGTTTTAAGGTTGTGTGAAACATATATCTCTAGATGGGAGTGGGGAACCATCTTATTAGAGTCCATTACTTTTCCTTTTTCTTAAGTAATTTGTTTAAAGACAGGTATTCTATAAATCATTTCAAATTACATTGAGGAAAAGAAGACAGTTAATAAAATTGAAAATTTTAAATTCAACAGATTTTTGACAATTTATTTACCCCTAGTAGATTTTAAAATTCTAAAAATTGCAAAAATGGAATATTTTGATATGTAAATTTATTGTTAATGCCATTTGATTTGATTGGTGACAAAAATACAATATTTGAATATCTTAATTGAACAAAAATACAAATAATAAACTCAATTGCATAAATACAATTTAGTCGATGAATATTATAAATAGTAATCTCAACTTTCATTGTTGAGTTAAGCATATACCCCTAGATGGGAGTGCAGAACCTTCTTATTACAGTCCATTGCTTTTACTTTTTTTTCAAGTAATTTTACTAAAGATTATATAAATCATTTCAAATTGCGTTTAGGCAAAAAAGACAATTTAGAAAATTGCAAAATTTAAATTCAACAGTGTATTGACAATTCACTTATCCCAAGCAGATTTTAAAATTTGAAAAATTGCAAAATTGAAATATTTTGATTTTTAAATTTATTTTTAATGTCGTTTGATTTAATTGGTGAGAAAAATGTAATATGTGAAAAATATAATATTTGAATATGTTAATTGAACAAAAATACAAGTAATTGACTCAATTGCATAAAATACAATTTAGTGGATGAATATTATAAATAGTAGTCTCTAGTTTTAATGTTATATTAAGTATATATCCCTAGATCGGAGTGCAGAACCTTCTTATTACAGTCGATTGCTTTTGCTTTTTCTTAAGTAATTTGCCTGAAAATTATATAAATCATTTCAAATTACGTTGAGGCAAAGGAGACAATTCCGAAAATTGCAAAATTTAAATTCAGCAGAGTATTGACAATTCATTTATCCCTAGTAGATTTTGAAATTTGAAGAATTGCAAAAAAGAAATATTTTGATTTTTAAATTTAATGTTAATGTTTGATTTAATTGGTGAGAAAAATATAATATTTGAATATGTTAATTGAACAAAAATACAAGTAATGGACTCAATTGCATAAAATACACTTTTGTGGATGAATATTATAAATAGCAAACCCAAGTTTCAATGTTGTGTTAAGCATATATCCCTAGATGGGAGTGCAGAACCTTTTTAGTACAGTCCATTGCTTTTGCTTTTTCTTAAGTAATTTGCCTGAAATTATATAAATCATTTCAAATTGCATTGAGAAATAAGAGACAATTCAGAAAATTGCAAAAGTTAAATTCAACAAAGTATTGACAATTCATTTATCCCTAGCAAATTTTAAAATTCCAACAAATTGCAAAAATCCAATACTTTGATTTTAAAATTTATTGTTAATGTTGTTTGATTTAATTGGTGAGAAAAATATAATATGTGAAAAATATAATATTTGAACATGGCAAGTGAACAAAAATACAAGTAATGGACTCAATTCCATAAAACACACTTTAGTATATGAATATTATAAATAACAACCTTAAGTTTCTAGGTTGTGTAAAGTATATATCAATCGATATATAGTTTAGAGTCCATTGGTTTTCCTTTTTCCTAAGTAATTTGTCTGAATATAAGAATTCTATAAATCCTTTCAAATTACATTGAGGCAAAGGAGACAATTAAGAAAATTGAAAAATTTAAATTTTACATATTATTAACAATATCTTTATCCCTAGTAGATTTTAAAATTCTAAAAATTGCAAAAATGTAATATTTTGATTTTTAAATTTGTTGTTAATGTCGTTTGATTTAATTGGTGAGAAAGATACAATATTTGAATAAGTTAATTGAACAAAAATACAAGTAATGGACTCAATTGCATAAAATACACTTTAGTCGATGAATATTATAAATAACCATCCCTAATTTCAATGTTGTGTTAAGTATATATCCCTAAATGAGAGTGCAGAACCTTCTTATTATGGTCCACTACTTTTGCTTTTTATTAAGTAATTTGCCTGGAGATTATATAAATCATTTCAAATTGCATTGAGGTGAAGGAGACAATTAAGAAAATAGCAAAAGTTAAATTCAACAGAGTATTGACAATTCATTTCTCCCTAGCAGATTTTAAAATTCTAAAACTTGTAAAAATGTGATATTTTGATTTTTAAATTTATTATTAATGTCGTTTGATTTGATTGGTGGGAAAAATATAATATTTGAATATGTTAATTGAACGAAAATACATGTAATGGACTCAATTCCATAAAAGACACTTTAGTGGTTGAATATTATAAGTAGCAATCTCAAGTTTCAAGGTTATGTAAAGCATATATCCCTAAATGGGAGTAGGGAACCATCTTTTTAGAGTCCATTGGTTTCCTTTTTCCTAAGTAATTTGTCTGAAAACAGGAATTCTATAAATCATTTCAAATTACTTTAAGGCAAAGGAGACAATTAAGAAAATTACAAAATTTAAATTTTACAAATTATTAACAATTTCTTTATCCCTAGTTGATTTTAAAATTCTAAAAATTGCAAAAATGCAATATTTTGTTTTTCAAATTTGTTGTTAATGTCGTTTGATTTAATTGGTGAGAAAAATATAATATGTGAAAAATATAATATTTGAATATGTCAATTGAAAAAATATACAAGTAATAGACTCAATTCCGCAAAAGAAACTTTAGTGGATGAATATTATAAATAACAATCTCAAGTTTCAAGGTTGTGTAAAGCATATATCCCTAGATGGGAGTGGGGAATCATCTTTTTAGAGTTTATTGGTTTTCCCTTTTCTTAAGTAATTTGTCTGAACATAGGAATTTTATAAATCATTTCAAATTACATTGAGGAAAAGGAGACAATTAAGAAAATTGTAAATTTAAATTCTACATATTATTAACAATTTATTTATCCTTTATCCCTAGCAGATTTTGAAATTCTAAAAATTGAAAAAATGCAATATTTTGATTTTTAAATTTGTTGTTAATGTCCTTTAATTTGATTGGTGAGAAAAATACAATATTTGAATAAGTTAGTTGAATAAAAATACAAGTAATGCACTCAATTGCATAAAATACACTTTCATAGATGAATATTATAAATAACAATCTCAAATTTTAATGTTATGTTAAGCATATATTCCTAGATGGGAGTGCAAAACCTTCTTATTACAATCCATTGCTTTTGCTTTTTCTTAAGTAATTTGCCTGAAAATTATATTAATCATTTCAAATTGCGTTGAGGCAAAGGAGACAATTCAGACAATTACAAAATTTAAATTCAATAGAGTATTGACAATTCATTTATCCTTACTAGATTTTAAAATTCAAAAAATTGCAAAATTGAAATATTTTGATTTTTAAATTTTTTGTTAATGTTGTTTGATTTAATTGGTGAGAAAAATATAATATATGAAAAATATAATATTTGAATATGTTAATTGAACAAAAATACAAGTAATAGACTCAATTGCAAAAAATACACTTTAGTGGATGAATATTATAAATAGCAGCCTCTTGTTTTAATATTGTGTTAAGCATATATCCCTAGATGAGAGTGCAGAACTTTCTTATTACAGTTGATTGCTTTTGCTTTTTCTTAAGTAATTTGTTTGAAAATTATATAAATTATTTAAAATTATGTTAAGGCATATGAAACAATTTTGAAAATTGCAAAATTGAAATTCAACAAAGTATTGACAATTCATTTATCCCTAGCAGATTTTAAAATTCTAAAAATTACAAAAATGCAATATTTTGATTTTTCAATTTATTGTTTATGTCATTTGATTTAAGTGGTGAGAAAAATATAATATGTGAAAAATATAATATTTGAATTTGTCAATTGAACACAAGTACAAGTAATGGACTCAATTGCATAAAAGACACTTTAGTGGATCAATATTATAAATAACAATCTCAAGTTTCAAGGTTTTATGAAGCATAAATCACTAGATGTGAGTAGGGAACCATCTTATTAGGGTCCATTGCTTTTCCTTTTTCTTAAGTAATTTGTCTAAAGACAAGAATTCTATAAATCATTTCAAATTGCATTAAGGCAATGGAGACAAATAAGAAAATTGCAAAATTTAAATTCAATAGATTATTAACAATTTATTTGTCAATTGCAGATTTTAAATTCTAAAACTTGCAAAAATACAATATTTTGATTTTTAAATTTGTTGTTTATGTCGTTTGATTTGATTGGTGAGAAAAATACAATATTTGAATAAGTTAATTGAACAAAAATACATGTAATGGACTCAATTGCATAAAATATACTTTAGTCGATGAATATTATAAATAGCAATCCCAAGTTTTAATGTTGCGTTAAGCATATATTCCTAGATGAGAGTGCATAATTTTCTTATTACAGTCGATTGCTTTTACTTTTTCTTAAGTAATTTGCTTGAAAATTATATAAATTGTTTCAAATTGCATTGAGGTAAAGGAGACAATTCCGAAAATTGCAAAATTTAAATTCAACAAAGTATTGACAATTCATTTATTCCTAACAAATTTTAAAATTCTAAAAATTGCAAAAATGCAATATTTTGATTTTAAATTTATTGTTAATGTCGTTTGATTTAATTGGTAAGGAAAATATAATATGTGAAAAATATAATATTTGAATATGTCAATTGAACAAAAATACAATTAGTGGACTCAATTGCATAAAAGACACTTTAGTGGATCAATATTATAAATAGCAAACCCAAATTTCAATGTTGTGTTAAGCATATATGCCTAAATGGGAGTGCAGAACTTTCTTATTACAATCCATTGCTTTTGCTTTTCTTAAGTAATTTGCTTGAAAACTATATAAATCATCTCAAATTGTGTTGAGGCAAAGGAGACAATTCAAACAATTACAAAATTTAAATTCAACAGAGTATTGACAATTCAATTATCCATAGTAGATTTTAAAATTCGAAAAAGTGGAAAATTGAAATATTTTGGTTTTTAAATTTAATGTTAATGTCATTTGACTTAATTGATGAGAAAGATATAATATTTGAATATATTAATTGAACAAAAAAAATCAGTAATGGACTCAATTGCATAAAATACACTTTATTATATGAATATTATAAATAGTAAACCCAAATTTCAATGTTGTGTTAGGCATATATCCCTAAATAGGAGTGCAGAACTTTCTTATTACAGTCCATTGCTTTTGCTTTTTCTTATGTAATATGCTTGAAAATTATATAAATCATTTCAAATTGCGTTGAGCCAAAGGAGACAATTCAAAAAATTGCAAAATTTAAAATCAATAGAGTATTGACAATTTAGTTATCCATAATAGAATTTAAAATTCAAAAAAGTGAAAAATTAAAATATGTTGATTTTTAAATTTAATGTTAAAGTTCTTTGATTTAATTAGTGAGAAAAATATAATATGTGAAAAATATAATATTTGAATATGTTAATTGAACAAAAATACAAGTAATGTACTCAATTGCATAAAATACAGTTTATTGGATGAATATTATAATAGCAAACCCAAGTTTCAATCTTATGTTAAGCATATATCCCTAAATGAGAGTAAAGAACCTTCTTATTAGAATCCATTGCTTTTGCTTTTTTTTAAGTAATTTGCCTGAAAATTATATAAATCATTTGAAATTGCGTTGAGGCAAAGGAGACAATTCAGAAAATTGCAAAATTTAAATTTAAAAGAGTATTGACAATTCATTTATCCCTACTAGATTTTAAAAGTCGAAAAATTGTAAAATTGAAATATTTTGATTTTTAAATTTATTGTTAATGTCGTTTGATTTAATCGGTGAGAAAAATATAATATGTGAAAAATATAATATTTGAATATGTTTATTGAACAAAAATGTAAGTAATGGACTCAATTGCATAAAATACACTTTATTGGATTAATATTATAAATAGCAAACTCAAGTTTCAAGATTGTGTGAAGCATATATCCCTAGATGGGAGTGCGGAAACATCTTGTTAGAGTCCATTTATTTTCCTTTTTCTTAAGCAATTTGTCTAAAAACAGGAATTCTATAAATCATTTCAAATTGCATTGAGGCAAATGAGAATTTATTGAAAATTTATTTCTCCCTAGTAGATTTTAAAATTCTAAAAATTGAAAAAATGCAATATTTTGATTTTAAAATTTGTTGTTAATGTCGTTTGATTTGATTGGTGAGAAAAATATAATATTTGAATAAGTTAATTGAACAAAAATACAAGTAATGGACTCAATTGCATAAAATACATTTTAGTGGATGAATATTATAAATAGCAATCCCAAGTTTCAATGTTGTATTAACCACATATCCCTAGATGGGAATGCAAAACCTTATTATTAGAGTCTATTGCTTTTGCTTTTTATTAGGCAATTTGCATAAAGATTATATAAATCATTTCAAATTGCATTAAGGCAAAGAAGACAATTTTGAAAATTGCAAAACTTAACATCAAGAGAGAATTGACAATTCATTTTTCCCTAGCAGATTTTAGAATTCTAAAAATTAGAAAATTGAAATATTTTGATTTTTAAATTTGTTATTAAAGTTGTTAGATTTGATTGGTGAGAAAAATACAATATTTGAATAAGTTAATTGAACAAAAATACAAGTAATGGACTCAATTGCATAAAATACACATTAGTGGATGAATATTATAAATACAAATCCCAAGTTTTAAAGTTGTGTTAAGCATATATCCTAAGATGGGAGTGCAGAACCTTTTTATTACAGTTCATTCCTTTTGCTCCTTCTTAAGTAATTTTCCTGAAAATTATATAAATCATTTCAAATTGCGTTGAGGCAAAGGAGACAATTTAGAAAATTGTAAAATTTAAATTCAACAGAGTATCGACAATTCATTTATCCCTAGTAGATTTTAAAATTCAAAAAATTGCAAAAATGCAATTTTTTGATTTTTAAATTTGTTATTAAAGTTGTTAGATTTGATTGGTGAGAAAAATACAACATTTTAATAAGTTAATTGAACAAAAATACAAGTAATGGACTCAACCGCAGAGAATACACTTTAGTGGATGAATATTATAAATTGCAATCCCAAATTTTAATGTTGTGTGAAGCATATATCCTAGACGAGAGTGCATAACCTCCTTATTACAATCTATTGTTTTTGTTTTTTCTTACGTAAGTTGCCTGAAAATTATATAAATCATTTCAAATTACGTTAAGGCAAAGGAGACAATTTAGAAAATTACAAAATTTAAATTCAACAGATTATTGACAATTCATTTATCCCTAACAGATTTTAAAATTCTAAAAATTGCAAAAATGCAATATTTTGATTTTTAAATTTATTGTTAATGTCGGTAAATTTGATTGGTGAGAAAAATATAATATTTGAATATATTAATTAAACAAAAATACAAGTAATGGACTCTATTGCATAAAATAAACTTTAGTGGATGAATACTATAAATAACAATTCCAAGTTTCAATGTTGTGTTAAGCATATATCCCTAAATTGGAGTGCAGAACCTTCTTATTACAGTCCATTACTTTTGCTTTTTCTTAAGTAATTTGCTTGAACATTATATAAATCATTTCAATTAACATTGAGGCAAAGGAGACAATTCAGAAAATTGCAAAATTTAAATTCAACAGAGTATTGACAATTTTGTTATTCCTAGTAGATTCGAAAATTCTAAAAATTGCAGAATTGAAATATTTTGATTTTTATATTTATTGTTTATGTTGTTTGATTTAATTGGTGAGAAAAATATAATATTTGAATATGTTAATTGAAGAAAAATACAAGTAATGGAGTCAATTGCATAAAAGACACTTTAGTGGATGAATATTATACATAGCAGTCCCAAGTTTGAATATTGTGTTAACCATATATCACTAGATGGGAGTATAGAGCCTTCTTATTACGGTCGATTGCTTTTACTTTTTCTTAAGTAATTTGCCTGAAGATTACATAAACTATTTCAAATTGCGTTGAGGCAAAGGACACAATTCCGAAGATTGCAAAATTTAAATTCAATAGAATATTGACAATTTCATTTATCCCTAGCAGATTTTAAAATTTGAAAAAGTGCAAAATTGAAATATTTTGATTTTTAAATTTAATGTTAATGTGGTTTGATTTAATTTGTGAGAAAAATATGGTATGTGAAAAATATAATATTTGAATATGTTAATTGAACAAAAATATGAGTAATGAACTCAATTGCATAAAATACATTTTAGTGGATTAATATTATAAAAAGCAAACCCAAGTTTCAATATTGCGTTAAGCATATATCCCTAGATGAGAGTACAGAACCTTCTTATTACAGTCTATTACTTTTGCTTTTTCTTAATTAATTTGCCTGAAAATTATATAAATCATTTCCAATTGCGTTGAGACAAAGGACACAATTCAGAAAATTGCAAATTTTAAATTCAAGAGAGTATCAACAATTTAGTTATCCCTAGCAGATTTTAAAATTCTAAAAATTTCAAAATTGAAATATTTTGATTTTTCTATTTATTGTTAATGTCGTTTGATTTAATTGGTAAAAAAATATAATATGTGAAAAACATAATATTTGAATATGTTGAAAGAACAAAAATACAAGTAATGGACTCAATTACATAAAAGAGACTTTAGTGGATGAATATTATAAATAGCAAGCTCAAGTTTCAAGGTTGTGTGAAGCATATATCCCTAGATGAAAGTGCGAAACCATCTTATTAGAGTCCATTGCTTTTCCTTTTTCTTAAGTAATTTGTGTGAAAATAGGAATTCTATGAATCAATTCAAATTGCATTAAGGCAAAGGAGAGAATTAAGAAAATTGCAAAATTTAAATTCAACTTATTATTGGCAATTTATTTATCCCTAGTACATTTTAAAATTCTTAAAATTACAAAAATGCAATATTTTGATTTTTAAATTTGTTGTTAATGTTGTTTGATTTGATTGGTGTGAAAAATTCAATATTTCAATAAGTTCATTGAACAAAAATACAAGTAATGGACTCAATTCAGAATATTGCAAAATTTAAATTCAATAGAGTATTGACAATTCATTTATCCCTAGCAGAATTTAAAATTCTAAAATTTCCAAAATTGAAATATTTTTATCTTTAAATTTATTTTATTGTTAATGTTGTTTGATTTAATTTGTGAGAAAAATATAATATGTCAAAAATATAATATTTGAATATGTTAATTGAACAAAAATAAAAGTAATGGACTTAATTGCATAAAAGGCACTTTAGTAGAGGAATATTATAAATAACAATCTCAAATTTCAAGGTTGTATAAAGCATATATTCCTAGATGGGAGTGCAGAACCATTTTATTAGCGTCTATTACTTTTCCTTTTTCCTAAGTAATTTGTTTGAAAACAATAATTCTATAAATCATTTCAAATTGCATTGAGACAAAGTAGACAATTAAGAAAATTGCAAAATTATAATTCTACAGATTATAGACAATTTATTTATCTCTAACAGATTTTAAAATTTTCAAAATTGCAAAAATGCAATATTTTGATTTTTAAATTTATTATTAATGTCGTTTGATTTTATTGGTGAGAAAAATATAATATGTGAATACATTAGTTGAACAAAAATACAAGTAATGGACTTAATTGCATAAAATACACGTTAGTGGATGAATATTATAAATAGCAATCCCAAGTTTTAATGTTCTATTAAGCATATATCTCTAAATGGCATTGCAGAACCTTCTTATTATAGTCCATTGCTTTTGCTTTTTCTTAAGTAATTTGCCTGAAAATTATATAAATCATTTCAATTTGCATTGAGGTAAAGGAGACAATTCCGAAGTTTGCAAAATTTAAATTCAACAAAGTATTGACAATTCATTTATCCCTAATAGATTTTAAAATTCAAAAAAGTGCAAAATTGAAATAGTTTGATATTTAAATTTAATGTTAATGTTTGATTTAATTAGTCAGAAAAATATAATATGTAAAAAATATCATATTTGAATATGTTAATTGAACAAAAATACAAATAATTGATTCAATTGCATAAAATACACTTTATTGGATGAATATTATAAATAGCAGTCTCAAGTTTTAATATTTTGTTAAGCATATATCCCTAGAGGGGAGTATAGAGTCTTTTTATTACAGTTGATTGCTTTTGGTTTTTCTTAAGTAATTTCCTTGAAGATTACATAAATTATTTCAAATTGCATTGAGGCAAAGGAGATAGTTCCGAAGTTTGCAAAATTTAAATTCAACAGAGTATTGACAATTCATTTATCCCTAATAGATTTTAAAATTTGAAAAAGTGCAAAATTGAAATATTTTGATATTTAAATTTAATGTTAATGTCTGATTTAATTAGTTAGAAAAATATAATATGTAAAAAATATCATATTTGAATATGTTAATTGAACAAAAATACAAATAATTGATTCAATTGTATAAAATACACTTTATTGAATGAATATTATAAATAGTAGTCCCAAATTTCAATATTTTGTTAAGCATATATCCCTAGAGGGGATTGCAGAACTTTGTTATTAAAGTCCATTGCTTTTGCTTTTCCTTAAGTAATTTGCCTGAAAATTATATAAATCATTTCAATTTGCATTGAGGCAAAGGAGACAATTCAAAAAATTGAAAAATTTAAATTCAATAGAGTATTGACAATTCACTAATAACTAATAGATTTTAAAATTCGAAAAATTGAAAAATTGAAATATTTTGATTTTTAAATTTATTATTAATGTCATTTGATTAAATTGGTGAGAAAAATATAATATGTGAAAAATATAATATTTGAATATGTTAATTGAACAAAAATACAAATAATGGACTAAATTGTATAAAATACACTTTATTGGATGAATATTATAAATAGCAAACCCAAGTTTCGATATTGTGTTAAACATATATCCCTAGATGGGAGTGCATAACTTTCTTATTACAATCCATTGCTTTTGCTTTTTCTTAAGTAATTTGCCTGAAAATTATATAAATCATTTCAATTTGCATTGAGGTAAATGAGACAATTTAGAAAATTGCAAAATTTAAATTCAATAGAGTATTGACAATTCACTAATAACTAACAGATTTTAAAATTCAAAAAATTGAAAAAATGAAATATTTTGAATTTTAAATTTATTGTTAATGTGATTTTGATTTAATTGGTGGAAAAATATAATATGTGAAAAATATCATATTTGAATATGTTAAATGAAAAAAAATACAAGTAATGGACTCAATTGCATAAAATACACTTTAATAGATGAATATTATAAATAACAGTCTCATGTTTCAATGTTGTGTTAAGCATTTATTACTAGATGGGAGTGTAGAGCTTTCTTATTATAGTCGATTGCTTTTACTTTTTCTTAAGTAATTTGCCTAAAGATTACATAAATTATTTCAAATTACGTTGAGGCAAAGGAGACAATTCCGAAAATTGCAAAATTTATCTTCAATAGAGTATTGACAATTCGTTTATCCCTTGCCGATTTTAAAATTCGAGAAAGTGCAAAATTGAAATATTTTGATTTTTAAATTTAATGTTAATGTCGTTTGATTTAATTGGTGAGAAAAATATAATATGTGAAAAATAACATATTTGAATATGTTAATTGAACAAAAATACAAGTAATGAACCCAATTGCATAAAATACACATTATTGGATGAATATTATAAATAGCAAACCTAAGTTTCAATGTTGTGTTAAGAATATATCCCTAGATGAGAGTACAAAACCTTCTTATTACAGTCCATTACTTTCACTTTTTCTTAATTAATTTGCCTAAAGATTATATAAATCATTTCAAATTGCATTGAGGCAAAGGAGACAATTCAAAAAATTGCAAATTTTAAATTCAACAGAGTATTGACAATTCACTTATCCGTAGCAGATTTTAAAATTCTAAAAATTGCAAAATTGAAATATTTTGATTTTTAAATTTATCGTTAATGTCATTTGATTTAATTGATGAGAAAAATATACTATGTGAAAAATATAATATTTGAATATGCTAATTGAACAAAAATACAAGTACTGAACTCAATTGCATAAAAGACACTTTAGTGGATGAATATTACAAATAGTAATCTCAAGTTTCAAGGTTTTGTGAAGCATATATCCCTAGATGAGAGTGCAGAACGATCTTATTAAAGTCCATTGCTTTTCCTTTTTCTTAAGTAATTTGTCTAAAGACATGAATTGTATAAATCATTTCAAATTACATTGAGGCAAAGGAGACAATTAAGAAAATTGTAAAATTTAAATTCAACAGATTATTGACAATTTATTTATCCCTAGCAGATTTTAAAATTCTAAAAATTGCACAAATGTAATATTTTGATTTTTAAATTTGTTGTTAAAGTCGTTTGATTTGATTGGTAGGAAAAATATAATATTTGAATAAGTTAATTGAACAAAAATACAAGTAATGGACTCAATTGTATAAAATACACTTTAGTAGATGAATATTATAAATAACAATCCAAAGTTTTAATATTGTGTTAAGCATATATCCCAAGATGAGAGTGCAGAACCATCTTATTACACTCCATTTCTTTTGCTTTTTCTTATGTAATTTGCTTGAAGATTATATAAATCATTTCAAATTGCATTTAGACAAAGAAGACAATTTGATAAATTGTAAAATTTAAATTCAACAGAGTATTGACAATTCACTAATCCCTAGCAGATTTTAAAATTTTAAAAATTGTGAAATTGAAATATTTTGATTTTTAAATTTATTATTAATGTCATTTGATTTAATTGGTGAGAAAAATATACTATGTGAAAAATATATTATTTGAATATGCTAATTGAACAAAAATACAAATAATGGACTCAATTGCATAAAATACAATTAAGTGGATGAATATTATAAATAACACTCCCAAGTTTCAATGTTGTGTTAAGCATATATCCCTAGATGGGAGTGCAGAACCTTCTTATTACTGTCCATTGCTTTTGCTTTTTCTTAAGTAATTTGCCTAAAGATTATATAACTCATTTGAAATTATGTTGAGGCAAAGGAGACAATTCAGAAAATTGCAAAATTTAAATTCAACAAAGTATTGACAATTCATTTGTCCCTGCCAGATGTTAAATTTTGTAAAATTGCAAAATGGAAATATTTTGATTTTTAAATTTATTGTTAATGTCGTTTGATTTAATTGGTGAGATAAATATAATATGTGAAAAATATAATATTTGAATATGTTAATTGAACAAAAATACAAGTAATGGACTCAATTGCATAAAAGACACTTTAGTGGATGAATATTATAAATAGCAAACCCAAGTTTCAAGGTTGTGTAAAGCATATATCCATAGATAGGAGTGCAGAACCATCTTATTAGAGTCCATTGCTTTTCTTTTTTCTTAAGTAATTTGTCTGAAGACAAGAATTCCATAAATAATTTCAAATTGCATTGAGATAAAGGAGACAATTAAGAAAATTGCAAAATTTAAATTCAACAGAGTATTGACAATTCATTTCTCCCTAGTAGATTTTCAAATTTTAAAAATTGCAAAAATGCAATATTTTGATTTTTAAATTTATTATTAATGTCGTTTGACTTGATTGGTGAGAAAAATACAATATTTAAGTAAGTTAATTGAACAAAATTACAAGTAATGGACTGAATTGCATAAATTACACTTTAGTGGATGAATATTATAAATAATAATCTCAAGTTTCAAGGTTGTGTAAAGCATATATCCCTAGATGGGAGTGAGAAACCATTTTATTCGAGTCCATTGCTTTTCCTTTTTCCTAAGTAATTTGTTAAAAGACAAAAATTTTATAAATCATTTTAAATTGCAATGAGGCAGGGGAGACAATTAAGAAAATTGCAAAAATACAATATTTTCAATGTTGCGTTAAGCATATATCCCTAGATGGGAGTGCAGAATCTTCTTATTACAGTCTATTGCTTTTGCTTTTTCTTAAGTAATTTGCCTGAAAATTATATAAATCATTTCAAATTGTGTTGAGGCATAGGAGACATTTCTGGAAATTGCAAAATTTAAATTCAACAGAGTATCGACAATTCAATTATCCCTAGAAGATTTTAAAATTCTAAAAATTGTAAAATTGAGATATTTTGATTTTTCGATTTAGTGTTAATGTCGTTTGATTTAATTAGTGAAAAAAATATAATATGTGAAAAATATAATATTTGAATATGTTAATTGAACAAAAATACAAGTAATAGACTCAATTGCATAAAATACACTTTAGTGGATGAATATTATAAATAGTAAACTCAAGTTTCAAGGTTGTGTGAAGCATATATCGCTAGATGGGAGTGCGAAATCATCTTATTAGAGTCCATTGCTTTTACTTTTTCTTAAGTAATTTGTCTAAAAACAGGAATTCTATGAATCAATTCAAATTGCATTGAGGCAAAGGAGAGAATTAAGAAAATTGCAAAATTTAAAATCAATAGATTATTGACAATTTATTTATTATTAGTAGATTTTAAAATTCTAAAAATTGCACAAATGCAATATTTTGATTTTTAAATTTGTTGTTAATGTCGTTTGATTTGATTGGTGTGAAAAATGCAATATTTCAATAAGTTAATTGAACAAAAATACAAGTAATGGACTCAATTGCATAAAATGCACGTTAGTGGATGAATATTATAAATAGCAATCCTATGTTTTAATGTTGTGTTAAGCATATATAACAAGATGAGAGTGAAGAACCTTCCTATTATAGTCCATTGCTTTTGCTTTTTCTTAAGTAATTTGCTCGAAGATTACGTAAATCATTTCAAATTGCGTTGAGGCAAAAGAGACAATTCAGAATATTACAGTCCATTGCTTTTGCTTTTTCTTAAGTAAGTTGCTAGAAGATTATATAAATCATTTCAAATTGCATTAAGGCAAAGGAGGCAATTCAGAAAATTGCAAAATTTAAATTCAACAAAGTATTGACAATTCAGTTATCTCTAGCAGATTTTAAAATTCAAAAAATTGCAAAATTGAAATATTTTGATTTTTAAATTTATTTTTAATGTCATTTGATTTAATTGGTGAGGAAAATATAATATGCGAAAAATGTTATATTTGAATTTGTTAATTGATCAAAAATACAAGTAATGGACTCAATTGTATAAAATATACTTTAGTAGATGAATATTATAAATAACAGTCCTAAGTTACAATGTTCTGTTAAGCATATAACCCTAGATGAGAGTGCAAAACTATCTTATTAGAGTCCATTACATTTCCTTTTTTTAAGTAATTTGTCTGAAGACAAGAATTTTATAAATCATTTCAAATTGCATTGAGGAAAGGGAGACAATGAAGAAAGGTGCAAAATTTAAATTCAATTGATTATTTACAATTTAGTTGTCCCTAGTAGATTTTAAAATTCTAAAAATTTCAAATATGCAATATTTTGATTTTTCAATTTGTTGTTAATGTTGTTTGATTTGATTGGTGAGAAAAACACAATATTTGAATAAGTTAATTGAACAAAAATATAAGTAATGGACTCAATTGCATAAAATACACTTTAGTAAATGAATATTATAAATAGCAATCCCAAGCTTTAATGTTGTGTTAAGCATATATCCCTAGATGGAAGTGTAAAACCTTCTTATTATAGTCCATTGCTTTTACTTTTTCTTAAGTAATTTGCCTAAAGATTATATAACTCATTTCAAATTGCGTTGAGGCAAAAGAGACAATTCATAAAATTGCAAAATTTAAATTCAACAAAGTGTTGACAATTCAATTATTCCTAGCAGATTTTAAAATTCTAAAAATTGCAAAATCAAAATATTTTGATTTTTATATTTATTGTTAATGTCGTTTGATTTAATTGGTGAGAAAAATATAATATATGAAAAATATAATATTTGAATATGTTAATTAAACAGAAATACAAGTAATGGACTCAATTGCATAAAAGACACTTTAGTGGATGAATATTATAAATAGCAAACCCAAGTTTCAAGGTTGTGTGAAGCATATATCCCTAGATAAGAGTGCATAACCATCTTATTGGAGTCCATTGCTTTTCCTTTTTCTTAAGTAATTTGTCTGAAAACAACAATTCCATAAATCATTTCAAATTGCATTGAGGCAAAGGAGACAATTAAGAAAATTGCAAATTTTAAATTCAACAGAGTATTAACAATTCATTTATCCTTACCAAATTTTAAAATTCTAAAAATTGTAATAATGCAATATTTTGATTTTTAAATTTATTTTTAATATCGTATGATTCGATTGGTGAGAAAAATACAATATATGAATAAGTTAATTGAACAAAAATACAAGTAGTGGACTCAATAGCATAAAATACACTTTAATGGATTAATATTATAAATAGCAATCTCAAGTTTCAATGTTGTGTTAAGCATATATCTATAGATGGGAGTGCAGAACCTTCCTATTAGAGTGCATTGCTTTTACTTTTTCTTAGGTAATCTACCTGAATATTATATAAATCGTTTCAAATTATGTTGAGGCAAAGGAGACAATTTAGAAAATTGCAAAAGTTAAATTCAATAGAGTATTGACAATTCATTTCTCCGTAATAGATTTTAAAATTCTAAAAATTGCAAAAATGCGATCCTTTGATTTTTAAATTTATTGTTAATATCGTTTGATTTGATTGGTGAGAAAAATACAATATTTGAATTTGTTAATTGAACAAAATACAAGGAATGGACTCAATTGCATAAAATACAATTGAGTGGATGAATATTATTAAGTAACACTTCCAAGTTTCAATGTTGTGTTAAGCATATATCCCTAGATGGGAGTGTAGAACTTTCTTATTACAATCCATTACTTTTGCTTTTTCTTAAGTAATTTGCCTGAAGATTATATAAATCATTTCAAATTGCGTTAAGGCAAAGGACACAATTCAGAAAATTGCAAAATTTAACTTCAACAGAATATTGACAGTTCATTTATTCGTAGTTGATTTTAAAATTTTAAAAATTGTAAAATTGAAATTTTTGATTTTTAAATTTATTGTTAATGTTGTTTGATTTAAGTGGTGGGAAAAATATAATATGTGAAAAATATAATATTTGAATATGTTAATTGAAGAAAAATTTAAGCAATGGACTCAATTGCGTAAAAGACACTTTAATGGATGAATATTATAAGTAGCAATCTCAAGTTTCAAGGTTGTGTGAAGCATATATCCCTAGATAGGGGTGGGGAACTACCTTATTAGAGTCCATTGCTATTCCTTTTTCTTATGTAAGTTGTCTGAAGACAAGAATTCTATAAATTATTTCAAATTGCATTGAGGCAAAGGAGACAATTAAGAAAAATTGCAAATTTTAAATTCAACAGAGTATTGACAATTCATTTATCCCTAGCAGATTTTAAAATTCTAAAAATTGCAAAAATGCAATATTTTGTTTTTTAAATTTATTATTAATGTCATTTGATTTGATTAGTGAGAAAAGTACAATATTTGAATATCTTAATTGAATAAAAATACAAGTAATGGACTGAATTGCATACAAGACACTTTAGTGGATGAATATTATAAATAGCAATCCCAAGTTTCAAGGTTGTGTGAAACATATATCCCTAGATAAGAGTAGGGAACCACCTTATTAGAGTTCATTGCTTTTCCTTTTTCTTAAGTAATTTGTCTGAAGACAAGAATTCTATAAATCATTTCAAATTGCTTTGAGGCAAAGGAGACAATTAAGAAAATTGGAAAATTTAAATTCAACAGAGTATTGACAATTCATTTATCCCTAGCAAATTTTAAAATTCTAAAAATTGCAAAAATGCAATATTTTGATTTTTAAATTTATTATTAATGTCGTTTAATTTGATTGGTGAGAAAAATACAATATTTGAATATCTTAATTGAACAAAAATACAAGTAATGGACTTAATTGCATAAAATACACTTCAGTAAATGAATATCATAAATAACAGTCCCAAGTTTCAATGTTGTGTTAAGCATATATTCCTATATGGGAGTATAGAGCCTTCTTATTACAGTCAATTGCTTTTGCTTTCTCTTAAGTTATTTGCTTGAAAATTATATAAATCATTTCAAATTGCGTTGAGGCAAAGAAGTCAATTTAGAAAATAGCAAAATTTAAATTCAACAAAGAATTGATAATTCATTTATCCCTAGTAGATTTTAGAATTCTAGAAAGTGCAAAGATGCAATATTTTGATTTTTAAATTTAATGTTAATGTCGTTTGATTTGATTGGTGAGAAAAATACAATATTTGAATATTTTAATCGAACAAAAATACAAGTAATAGACTCAATTGCATAAAATACACTTCGTGGATGAGTATTACAAATAGTAATCCCAAGTTTGAAAGCATATATCCCTAGTTAGGGGCGCAGAACTTTCTTATTACAATCGATTGCTTTTACTTTTTCTTAAGTAATTTTGCCTGAACATTATATAAATCATTTAAAATTGCGTTGAGGCAAAGGAGACAATTCAGAAAATTACAAAATTGAAATTCAACAGAGTATTGACAATTCGTTTATCCCTAGCAGATTTTAAAATTCTAAACATTGTAAAATTGAAATATTTTGATTTTTAAATTTATTATTAATATCATTTGATTTAAAGGGTGAGAAAAATATAATATGTGAAAAATATAATATTTGAATATGTTAATTGAACAAAAATACAAGTAATGGACCCAATTGCATAAAATACACTTTAGTGGATTAATATTATAACTTGCAATCCTAGGATTCAATGTTGTGTTATGCATATATCCCTAGATGAGAGTGCAAAAC
>JAHLGP010008246.1:0-14461 GCA_020141445.1 Bruguiera sexangula | reverse complement strand
TTAAAAAGATTCCAACTTTATTGAAAATTGTGGGTTTTAAGGGAAGTTGGGGTTGAACCTGCTGAGCTGGGGAGCGAGACAAGTCGACGAACGATTCAATGTGCTGAGTCAACCGACTCGGTTCTGCCATCGCCTTGTGATTATGGGAAAAAGTTTAGGATTTTAGAAGCCTTTAGAGGGAAAGCAGAGTAGGGTTTAGTAAAGCCCTGAAGCTCAGTCGGTTATGTATATGGAACGAGTGTCACGTATGGAGAGTCGTGTTTCTGCTTATGGATTAGTTATTTATTATTGTATGCTAGGCTTTTATTTCTCCTTTTTTTCCTTTTTTCTTTTTTCAGAGTACTAACCTCTTTTTGTTATTTATAAAATTTTTAAATTTTATAATAATATTTTTATTTTTTAAAAATTACTATATTATAAAAAAGAGTAACATATAAATTATTTATTATTTATCATATAACAAAATTTAATTAAAAATATAAATTATTAATTTAAATAAATAATAATAAAATTATTAATTTTTTTATTTGAATATATTTATTAAAAAAAGTGTCATACATTTTTTAACAATTTTTTAAAATTGTATTTTAAATTTTTATAATAAAAATTCTTTATTTTTTGGAATTTTAAAATATATTTTTGTTTTTTAATATTTTTGTCAAGAATTATTGTTAAAAGTATAAAAAATTAAATTATATAAATTCTATTACATGTGCATTGTTTATGCAATCTCTATATTATAATGAAATAACTTTACTTTTTCCACGAAAATTGCATTTGACAATATCAGCAGCAATCTTACAAAATAAAAGGGTAAATGAGATTTGGTCCTCTTAATTCACACTTCTAAGTATACACGAGGAAGCAGACTGCTACAATAATTAATTGATCACAGGCTAGGGCCGAATGAGAGAGGGATAAAGATAGGGAAGATAGATAAGCTGCAGCTTGATCTCCGAAAAAGGGATGAAGTTATCATTTCTGAACATTACAAACCGATTGCAAAAACAAAAATTCATAACATCGAAGGAGTACATTTGGTTGACGTCTTCATTATCGGAAGAGGTGTGAGCAGAAAGAGTTGCCTACCTCTCTCAATATTACAATTAGCTCGCCAGGACACAAGAGGAGAAGGAGAGATCAATGAGACCATTTTGGTTTCTTCTGGACTGCCAATTTGAATTTTTTCTTTTTTGCTCACTGGAGAAACAGATTCACCTTCCAAAGACCAACCCCACTGGTTCTCAGGTCCCATGGAAAGACTTGAGAGGACCTTCTGAAATCTCGGGACCCATGGCTGCAAACATATTTTAGATGAAGCTTCACATCACTATTGCAATAGAGTGTGTGCAATTCAAAGATGGAGCCGGAATTTTCTAAATGGACTGACCTTCAAAGAAGAAAGCATATCAGACAAGACGTGTAAAAGACTCGATTTCTTTTCTCCCCTCTTTGGTTGTTGCCTTCAATTTGAATGCTTCCGCAACAAGTTCATCATGACCAATACAGATTAAACCAAAATCGAAGAAAATATTGACAGAAGACAATAATTTCCAAACCACCTACACAAAGAAAGCATGTAAACACACACGTATTCACGCAGACTGGACATGAAAGAATGGCAAAAACTTCTGAAGCTTTAAATAATAAAAACCCAGATAACATGATCCATCAAAACGGCAGCCAACATTCATTTATAGGTAAGCACAACATACGCTCCATCGATAACTGTTTCACCTTTGTAGAACCATCTATTTCCAACAAACAAATTGGCGCAACCAGAACAAGAATTTCCTCATTCAAGCACATGAATGTAATCACAACTACTTAAAGCTGCGTGCATTTAATTTAGAATGCTTCAAATTCCTCACTTTTTTACTTTCCTCTAATAGGTTGCCACATCTTGGAATCAATGAAATAGCCTCCCATCGGACTTTGTCATTACACCAATTCTCACCTTTCAAAATGGTCATCGCAATGCACAAGCCTAACATATCATAAGTTTTGGGAGAAGGGTAACCTTACATCGCGATTGGAACCCGTAAACCATAAGTAACAATACAAAATGAAACAACCTCCCTCCAATTTTAAAGCTTTTCAGTCATGTACCACGTGAAATTCTCACCAATTTGAAAGCAAAACCCCGAAAAGAGAGAACAAACCTTCAAAAAAAAAAATGATAATAATAATAACAAATGCGCACTTTCTACTTATCTACTCTCAATTTGCAGAGTTAAAACACACAAAACAGTTGAAAGTCATTACAATCGAAACAACACGTATATCCATTATTTCTGTACAAAGCAAAAAATATAAAGAAAAATGCAGTACGAAAGTAGTTGTCTTTCCATAACTTTCCTGGGAAACAAACAGAATCACCGGATAGGAAAACGAAATTTAATAAAGAAAAAAAAGAGCAGAAAAATCCAAAATCACCAAAATAAAATTTAAGAATTGGTACATAAATAATCACGAAAATTGTTAGCCTTTCTATTACTTTCACAAGAACCAAACGGAATCACAGAGTAAACAAATCGAAATTCAAAAAACAGAAATCCAAAATCACCAAAAAAAATGAATAATTCGTTCACAAATAACCACGCGTGTGCTGTAACTGTATGTACGGAACCACGAACAATTTGTGCACATCGATAGAAGGTGACCTGGCGTACGAGAGAGGAGAGATCGGACTGGACGAGCAAAAGCCGATCGAGAAACGCATCTTCTCCTTCTTCTTCTTGATCCGTAGAGGTCCGTTGACTACCGGTCTCCTTGCCGGCAACCGCCGGTTTCTTCTTCTTTGCCATCACGGACTTCGAGAAATTTCCTTCTCCGGTGTTGATATTGCCGTTCCTATTCGGTATGTCTCTCGGCGGTTTTCTCCCCGACCTCACTTTCCCTTCGTTTCTCGGCATTTTCTCGCTCGCCGAACACACTCCCGACCACTCGGTGCGTGTGAGAGAGCGGTGTCTTTGGATTTTGAATTTCTGGAGAGGCGGGAGCTGCCTACGGGCTTGTTTGGTTCGCGTGATTTTCTCGTCCGGATCGGGTTTTACCCGACTTTAATCTCATAAGACCCGCGAGAGTTGGTCCGGTTCGAGTAATTATAATAATGGACTAATGTGGTAATTTCAAATATACTTTCAAAATTTATATTAAACAAATTCGAATTCAAAATAAAATAAAATAAAATATGCTTCAGGCGGCGCGTGTATGCCACGCGCCACTCGAGATATAAAAGATGCATTCAACAGCAAGGCGATTCATCCACGCCTGCGTCTCTCAATCTAACAATGACGAAGCATTTCGGTGAAATCGGAATCGCACAGCAAAAGCACTACAACTCCATCCCTTTCCCGTCGGTTGTCGCTCCAATCCCCTCCGCCGCTCCCTCTCTCCTCAGGGAATTCCCTTTAACCACGGCCTCCGACTTCGACGACGCGGTGGAGGCGTTGGACTTCAATGAGAGCTTACGGCGGCCTGTTGAGGTCATGCCACTGCTTCCTTATATCGAGAGGTATGTCATTGTAGTGCTGTTGTATTCTCCTGAATAACCGAAAGCGGGATAAGTTCTGTGAGATTGTTGCATCCTCTTGTGTTTGACGTTTTGCTGCACATGAATTAGCAGATGAGGCTTTGGATCATTTCAATTTGACGCAGAAGGAAGGGTTCAAAGAACTAATTGCTTGTATCCATACTGGTTTGAAATATCTTTCTTATTTCCTTTTTTTTCGTCTTTTCCCAATCATAGCTATTTGATTATATGCATTGGAAAGCATTTGGCAGATTTATTTGGATGTTCTTTAGTTATAGCATTCAAAGATAAAACAATTCCTTCATGAATTTGAAACTGTAACCTTCACATTGAGCCCTTGATCTGAAACAAAAAGAAAAAAAAAAAAAAAAGAAAGTGGTTTCCTGGAGCTTGGATTTCTAGCTCCTGCCACCTCTGATGGACGTGCTATCATGAAATGCAGCGCAGAACTGGCAGAAATTGAGTCAACCCAAGGGACCAGAACTAAATATCATGGTTGAAGAATTCTCATTGCTAAGAAAATTCAAGGAGGAACCAATTGGAAGCTCATGCATAACATCACTGGAATTTATTATAATTTAATTCCATCTCTCAATTTACTCTGCAATAAGAATTATGGTGTTTGATTATTGTCATTGTTAAGGTAAAAGTTTCCAATCTGGGCAAACATCATTTGTTTTTCCCTCTCTCATTCAACAACGATTGTAAGAGATTGAAGAATTATGGTGTTTGATTATTGTCATTGTGAAAGTAAAAGTTTCCAATCTGGGCAAACATCATTTGTTTTTCCCTTTCTCATTCAACAACGATTGTAAGAGATTGAAGTTGGCTAAAGATTCCTACTTCTTGTTAATGCAATTAATCCTTCCTACGTACTTAAAGATGTAATCTTCATGCGGTGCGACCTTTTCATACCGGAATCCACGCAAGGAATTGACTGCCAAGGAATTAGACAAGAATCTTCTCTTGTACAATTTTCAAGCCCCCGTGATAAACAATTTGTTCTTGACAACCAACCATGGAACTTAGATGAGCATGCGGTCCTTGCTTGTGGAAATTCATGGGGATAAACAACTTTTGAGTGTTGAATTCTTCAAACTTCCTCCGTGGGTTAAGAGTTTATGATCTCTCGTTCTATGTGATGACATAATCCACGACTACTTTCATTGGCAGTAAAATTGAAACTTTTATGATGATGGATGTGTAGGATTGCAAGCGAAAATGCTGAATTGTCTAGTTGAGGAAGTGAGAGCAAGGAAAAATATTAGAAGTGAGAGGGAGGAGCAAGTAATATTAATATGGAAATCATTCATAGATCCAATATCTTAGAGTTTTGAGTTGAAATATATATGAAAAGCAACCAAACTTTTGTTTCAGTCCGAGGTGGCAGAGCCGGCTGCAAGGTCGTCGTCCTCAAAGGATCAGAACTCCAAAATGCTTCCAGAGCCACACACAGGCAGGCAGGGGTGGTTCCGCTGAGCCGTTATCTGGTGTAGTTGATGATCTCATATCTGTGACTCAACAAGTTGGGAATTGCAAAATAACCGACATCAAAACTTTGAGTGCTCTACTACCTTCACGCCCCATTTATAGCTCTGCTGCAACACTGAAGCCTTTTATTAAAGGGATTGAATTAATGGCAATGTATTTGCCATCTTCAGCCTCTTTCGATGACCATTCCTTCTTCGTTGCATTTACTTTTCGGCACAACCGTAAACATGGCAATCGAGCAATGAAATTCGCTCTAAAAACTAAGGGCAGAAACTCATATGCAATGAGTGAAAACTTGCATTAGACCAAGGTGCAGACTCTCACGATGCGAGGCCCTTGTTTATTGTTGTTATTGTTTATTGTCCTGTTGTTAATGTTGCAGATTGCTGATTACTGTTAGTGATGAACTTAAAATTATTGTAGTATTTGGTTAGTTTGAATTGCCTATTGCTGTTAAATAATCAAAGAACTAATTAGTAAAAAGATGGGGTTTGGGATATAAAGGATAAGAATAAATTTGTCAATGGAAATCAAACCAACAAGGAGTAAAACCAAAAGTAGCTTGGGGGTACTTTCTGATTAGCTGATGTTAAGTACCTTTATAAAAACATTAGTTGCTATAAAACAAAGAAAAAAAAAAACTAAACATTCTCTAGACTATTATTGATAACTAAATAACAATTAATAAGTTCAAAATATTAAAACAAATATCTTTTTTTTATTAAATATTTTATTATCTAATGTAATATATGTTTTGTAATTATTATATGTCAAACTAATATTTGATCCCTATGGATAAAATCTACTAAAAGATAAAACCTATTCGGTCATGATATATGATTTGTTAGTGATTAGATATTTGAGAGAAAATAATCTTTACATAATACTCCTAATGTTTCTTATTAAGAAAAGAGTTTTTTGAACCATATATTATTGATTAGATATTTGAGAAAAAACAATTTTTACATAATATTTTTAATATTTCTTACTAAAAATAGAGCCTTTTGAACCATATAAAATTAAGTCAGTTCATCATATTTCTTACTGTATAGAAAATATGAATGAAAACTTATTAAAAATATTTTTATTATTTTAAATTTTCTCAAAATCTTCAACTTTATTTGGAATATGCATTTTCAAATCTTTACTCTTACTTTTTGTTGGACAATTCATTTGAATAGAATTTCATTGATAGAGGTTAGAAGGAAAGATAACAGAGAATTAAATCAATTAATTGCTCTAGGTAAGTAATGGATGTCTCTGCACAATAATACAAGACTTACTAGCAAACTCTAGGCTCAAATGGTTCTTTTAAATTAATAAGTAGTATTGTAAAGGGGAGAAAAAATACACATAGAAAAAGAAGAAAAAAATTTATTTGATAAGATTATAACTATTTGTAATTTAAATGATATTTATCATATATATTATTTGTTTTGAAGACATTAGAATTATATTTTTAAATTTATATTTTTTTGTTTAACTATTAAGAAATTTTAATTTAATTTTTTATATATTTGTTCAATTTTTACTTACATTAAAATTTTTTGATAATTAATAAATTTATATTTTTATTTTAGTAACAAATTTAAAAATAATAATTTATTATAACAGTTCAATTTTTTTTTTTTAATTTACACTCAATATAAACATCTTGAACTTAGTTTTCTTAAGAATTTCTGGGATATGATTTACAATAGGAAACCTTCCTTCTTAATTGAATATCATTGAAGAAACTTCTTATTACAAGAGTAAGAGTAAAAGATGTAAAGAATCACTATTTCATTGGAAAAGCACCTTCAATTAACCACATGGAAGATATTCTACAAAGAAACTAAATGTTCCAATGTGCAATCAAAGGGTAAGCATTTTTTAGCACTTAAGTCTTGAACTCACTGTCTGCTTCAATATCTGCAACATTCGCCCTGGAATCATGTGATCTTGACTATATCATCCTAATTAAGTCATTCTCTCTGGCCTCACTTTGTAGATGTGATTTTATCTGTTTAGCCATCAATAAGCACATGGCCCATACACCTCTTAGCCTCGTGTCCTGCAGACTCCTTTGAAGCTCATTTACTGTCAGCTCACTCTGGACTTGGACCACCAGGTTTTTTTTCTGTAATCAGCTCTTCGCGGCCTCTTAGTACAGATATACAGGCTCAGTACCACCATCTAACGTTAGCACTTGAGTAATTAGCATCACCCTTAGGCCACCGACCTTGGTCTAAGTCACCTTATCCTCATGTTATCATCGGTGTTTTTTGACCAGTAAAAAAAAAAAAGTATTGAAAATATATTAATTATTATTTTTGTAAGTAAGTCAAAGTGACTTATTATTTTAATTTAATCATTCCATATAAAGAAGATTCATGAGACTTAATCGGGCACATCTTTCTTTCACCCAATCACTACGTATCAAATCTAAAATTTGTTATGGCACATGCCTATTGATTCCATTTACTTTAAAAGGGAGCAACACTCCAAAAAATTGATCTCGTGACTGAAATAGGGGGTTATTATTAAAACTTATTGTATTGTGCATCTTTATAGGTTTATAAATAGAGAAGGGCATCCATACCTTAAAAGTAAGTCTCTCGGATGCCCTCTCTTTGTTTACTTCTTTCACCTACTACATCGATTGACTTAAGTGTCGAATTGGCAAAATCGGACTCTTTGTTAGATCCTTAACTGTCGTTCATCTTATAGGTATTTGACTCAAATCAGCAAATCCCCTAGCGCAGAACTCATATTAACATGGGAAAAGTATTTTCGATTATGTGGACTTGATGAAACAAATCAAGGATGACTCTCAAAACTAAGAGTAATTGGTAGATCAACAAATGCAACTTCATTTAACTGCTCATAAGGGGCCTAATTATGCATTTTACGCCTTAAAAAATCAATTAAAAAAAACTACTTTAATTAGTAAGATCGGATGACAAGTTACATCTAGTTGTTATTGCATGATGCATAGAGTTCTCCAAATGGGTTGTCGGGTTCAGCTCGGATCTTATCACTTCAACAATAGCATGTTGCATTACTATGAAATCTCAAAAGGAAAAGATAGGTCATTGCTAAGAAAAAATTGACCAATAATTTTACCTACAATAGACTATCATGTGGACACAAGTAACATAATTAAGTGAATATAAATAATTTTAATATTATATATATAATATTAATATAATATAAGATATTTTATATATAATATAAAATTTATTTGTATTTACTTAATTTTTTATTTTTTATCTATTTAAAATTTTCCTTATATTTATATCATATAACTTTTTAAATATTTCTTTTCACATCAATAGGGAAAATTTTTGTAATTGATTTTAATAAATAAAACAAAAAAATCTATTTTAAATATTTAAAAAAATGATATGTTAAATATCTTTTATTACTCATATAATTATATTAATAACATATTTTTATGAAATTAATTTGAAATATATGAAATATTTATTACATCAAATATAAAAAAAAATCAAAAGGTTTGAAAAGAGAAAATAAAAAATCATTTTTGGTTGAATTTTGAACAAACCAATCCAATCAAATTAGAATATTCCTTTTAATGCAGAAAAAGTCGTGGTTGGTGGCAACGGGGCCTCCCCCTGCGCCTTTATGATTGATGGCCCCTTGGACAACCCTCCCAGGTTCACTTAATAATTTCATCGAAACCTTCTTGCAAACACATCGGAAGAGATTGATCTCAACTCTTAAAAATTAATGTCACACTCGGATAAGGGTTCAACCTAATTAAAAAAGAAGAAGAAGAAGAATATGTAAGTTTTTTTTTACAATGATCTATTTTTTAAAAAATTTATTATTATAACTAGATTATTATATATAAAAATTATAATAAAATATTTTTATCGATATAATAAGATTTGAATTATATATTACTTTAAATTTAAATTATTTAGATTTAAATTAACCTATGAGTCAACAAATTACTATTTATATCAAAAAAAATATATTTTTATTTTTATACTTATTTATATTTTATTACTTACAAATTGACTATAAATTATATATATATATATATATATATATACTATTTGTATGCATATATATATGTATGTATATCTATATACATTAATATGTATAATATATATTTATGTATATATATATTTTAAATATTGTAAATATAAAAAATATCAAATAAAAAATTAATATTAATATAAAATAATTAAATATATGTAATAAATTAAAAATTATTTAAATTAAATATAATATATATTTTTATGATATATTAAAATAAACAAATGTAAATGTGTGGTGTCTATATACTTGTATATATAAAAATAAAGTAATAACTAAAAATATAAAAAATATCAAATAACAAAATTGTTTTATTTTTACAAATGAATGTTGATAAAATTTATAGTAAAACTAAAAGATACTCTTTTTTTTTCATAAAATTTATAGTTTATATATTATAATATCTAATTTTTTGTTTCTTTTTGAGAGAAAAAAAGAAAGTAAGACTAAGTTTTATTTTAAATTTTTGAATCATATTGGATTCAAATTTTTTTTAGATTAACTAATTTTTAAATAGAACATTTTTGAATGAATTTAGAGTTTAAGTGTTAATTTGAATTATTACATAATTTATCATATTAACATTTATTGAAAAATAGTAGGTTGAATTAATAATTTACTCAAATTTTTTGATTTTCTCAAATTAACTAAAATAGAGATAAGTAATTTTAATTGGCTATATTTTAAAAATTAACAATTTTAATAAATTAAAATAAAAATATGTTATATAAAATGACTAAATATAAAAAATTGGAGATCCAAATTTCTATTTAATTCAAAGGAAAACAGACAAGTCACTGCCATCATCAGAAAAAAAGGATTGGTATGCACACACCATCTAATCATAAAATAGTTTCGTAGTGAAACAAAATTACAGAAGGCCAAAGGGCATTTGAGTGTTCGCACCATAAATTCCTGGCCAAATGGCTTGGATGCCGAGGCTGCCCCACCACACCAAATCAGGACCGCCCAAGGCTTGTGAGGCCAGAAACCTGCAAGCACCCCGTCACCCATTCCGTGTCTCGCGTTAATCACTTGCCCTCCCACTGGCGCCATTGCTACGAAATTTCAAATGAAAAGATGGGTCACCGCTAAGACAAAAATTAACCAATAAATTTACCTGTTAGAGATCTCACACAAAAAATGATAGATTAAATATAATACAAAATATATTGTATAAAATATAAAAATTATTTGGATTTATTTAAATTTATTATTTTTGCATTCATTTATATTTTTCCTTACTTATATCTATACTAAATAACTTTTTAGTTTTTTTTTTCAAATAAATAAAAAAAACTTGTTTAGTTAATTTTGATAAATAAAATAAAAGAAATTTTTATTTTAAATATCTTTAAAAAATGACATATTAAGTATTTTTTGTTATTTATATAATTTTGTTAACAATACGTTTTTTACACAATTAATCTAAAATGCATGAAAATTTCAGTTGGATCAAATACTTAAAAAAAAAAAAAAAAAAAGAATGAAGCCATCTTTAGTTGAATTGTGAAAAATAGAAGATTCCTTTTTAGTATTGACAAAGTCCAGGCTTGCGGCAATAAGGCCTGCCGCTCGCCTTCGTGATTGAGGGCCCCTTCAGTAACCCTCCCATGGTCGACGGTGCACTTAATTATTTCATCGAAAATTTCTTGCAATTACATAGCAAGATTGACCTCAGATGCCTCAAGAAGGGTCCAGTATAAAAAAAAAAAAGATTTGTAAAATATTTGCAAATATCACATTTGGACATTTTTATTCTTTTTTAATTAAAAAATATATTATTATAATTTAACTTTATTATATAAAAATTACAATAAAATAAATTTATTAATAAAATAAAATTTTAATTATATTCAAATTATTTCAAATTTTAATCATTCGAGTTTGAACTGATTTATAGGTTAACATGTTATTATTTATGTCAAAAGTATGTAAGTTATTTATTTACTTATTTTTATTTTATCACTTAAATTTAGTTATAAATTAATTATTAATTTTACATATATTACAATATCTAAAAAAATATTATTATTTATTTATTATTTTTATATATTAATTTTTATAATAAATATATATATTATTTAATAAAAATATAAAAAATATCAAATAATAATTTTACTTTAATTTTTACAAATATATATTCATAAATTTTATGTTAAAAGAGAAGATACTACTTTTTTTTTAACATAAAATCTATGGTTTATATATTATGATATCTAATTTTCTTTTTATTCTTTCATTAAAAATAAAAAGTGAGATCAAATTTTATTCTAAATTTTTAGTTTATTTTGAGTTCAAAATATTTTTTAATTCATAATATGATATTCAAATATATAATTTTTGTTATTTTTGAGAGAAAAAAGAAAGTAAGATTGAATTTTATTTTAAAATTTTGAAAAATAAGTAATTTTAATTAGTCATATTTTAAAAATTAACAATTTCAATAAATTAAAATGAGAGTATGTTATATAAAATGACTAAATATAAAAAGTTAAAGAACCAAATTTCTATTTAATCCCAAGGAAAACAGAGATGTCACTGGCATCCGAGTACCATCTAATCATAAAAATGGTTTCGTGCTGAACTCGTAAAGAGATTGTTTTTGTTTGTTTTTTCAGACTGAAACAAAGTTACAGAAGTCCAAAGGGCATCCGAGTGTTCGCACTATAAATTCCTGGCAAAATAGCTTGGATGCCGACGCTGCCCCACCACACCAAATCAAGACCGCCCAAGACTTGCGAGACCAGAAACCTGCAAGCACTCTGTCATCCATTCCATGTCTTGCGTTAATCACTTGCCCTACCACTGGCCGTGTATCCGACAATGGCATATGTGCCACTGCTATGAAATTTCAAATGAAAAGATGGGTATTGACAAAGTCCTGGCTTGCGGCAATATGACCTCCCGCTCGCCTTTATGATCGAGGGCCCCTTCAACAGCCCTCCTATGGTCGATGGTCCACTTAATTATTTCATCGAAAGTTTCTTGTAATTACATGACAAGATTGACCTCAGATGCCTAAAAATACTCATACTAGACACTTGAGGATTTGTGTGAAGATTATATATACATAATTTTTATTTTTATTTTTACAAAAAAAAAAGAAAAACAATTATTATTATAATACAATTTTGTTGTATGAAAATTACGATAATATAACCTTATCGATGCAATAAGAATTCATTCAAATTAGAGGGCTCGTTTTGGCGTGGCCTTGATAAAGACCTGCCATATGACAATAATGCCTGCCGTGCTTGCCTTGATAACCCCTCAACAATCACCCCATGGTCAACATAACTCTTTTTTAAAAGCTTTGTCCTCATGTACCATAACATAAGGATAGAAGGAATTTGATCTCAATTCCTTGAAACTGACCTCAAATACTATCAAGAAGTGTCTAATTAAAGAAAAAAAAAACAAAAAAAGATCTACACAAAGTTTGAATATGTGCAACTTAAACCTCATTGTAAGAGACTGCAGTAATGATGTCAACTTTCCCAGTGTAAATATTCAAGTTGGCCAAAAATGCACACTTTGTGCTCATGTAATTGATCCTTCTTATATATTGAAGATGTAAACTTATTATGTGTACAATCATTCTCGTTCTTCTTGACCAACTCAATGCCATTATAGATATTATATAAGAAACAGAATATCTGTTAGTCAGCTCTGTTTCCAATTTGTCCAAATACAACTACCAAAATGGAAAGAGTGTACACCGGTGTAACTCTAATAAAAACTAAAAAAATGGTAAAAAACAAGTTAAAGAAGTCATTCTTTGACTTCAAATATTATGAGTTAATTTTTTCATTTGTATTTACTTAAATTCACCATTTTTGTGTCAACTTAAATTTTTTTCTTATACCTACTTTTCCACAAAAATAGAAAAAACCTTTTTAGTTAATTTTGATAAATAAAATAAGAAAAAATTAAATTACTAAAAAAAGAATGACATGGTAAACATTTTTTGTTATTTAAATACTTTTGTCAACAATATATTTTTACATAATTAATTTAAAGTACATAAAAAATTCAGTTGGATCAAATACCAAAAAAAAAAATCAAAAGGTTTGGAAAGTGAAAATAAGAAGCAAGCTTTGGTTGAATTTTGGACAAATTAATCTAATCAAATTAAAAGATTTCTTTTAATGCAAAAAAAATAGTGATTGGCAGGCAAGAGTGCCTCCCCCTCCGCCTTTATGATTGATTACCCTTCAACGGCCCTTTCATGGTTGGTCGGTTCACGTAATTATTTATTTTCCTCGTTAATTTTCTTTTTAAAAAACCTGATTATAGTCGACTTTACTTTAAATAAAATTATTAGATAAATAAATAAATAAATAATAATATTATTCTTATTTTAGTATAAATTAACAACTTATAATTTCTTTTAAAAATCAAATTGATCATCTTAATATGATTATTTTTCTGATTAAATAATAATTTAAATAAATTATAATATTATATTTAATTCAATTTTTATGTAATTTAAATAATAAAATTTTTAAATTTTAAAAAAAGTAAAATAAACAAAATTTGAATAAAAAATATTTAATTTAAATATTCACTTAAATTATATCTTTTTATATAATTTAAGTAATAAATTATTTAAAATTCAGGAAAAAGTAAAAATAAGTCAAATTTAAATAAAAAATCTGATTTAAGTAACCATTTAAATAAATTCTAATATTATTTAAATTTAAAGTTTTTTATATAATTTTTATAATTTAAGTAATAAGTTAGTTAAAATTTAAAAATAAAAAATTCATATTTTAATAAAAAATCTAATTTAAGTAACTTATTAAATAAATTATACTATCATTCAAATTTTGAATATTTTTACATAATTTATATAATTAAAATAATAAGTTAATCAAATTTTAAAAAATAAAATAATTTATATTTAAATAAAAAATAATTAAATTAATATTTATTTATGTATATAAATTAATTTCACTCCATTCGAAGGAATTCAAATTAAAAATCTCTCTTTTTTATAATTTTATCAAAGAAGTCCAATTAATTATTTCATCATAACCTTCTTCCAAATACATCGAAAAGATTAATCTCAAATCTTTAAAAATAATATCACACTCACAAAGTGTCCAATCAATAATAAAAAAAAAAAGATATGTAAGTTCTTTGCAAAATCACATTTGAACATTTTTATTCTTTTATAAAAAAATATATTATTGTAACTCGACTATATCACATAAAAATTACAATAAAATAAATTTATTAATAAAATAAAATTTTAACTATATTCAAATCATTTTAAATTCTGGTCATTTAAGTTTTAGTTGATTTATAAGTTGACATATTATTATTTTTATCAAAAGTATGTAATTTTTTATTTTTATACTTATTTTTATTTTATCATTTGAA